>WJFB01000189.1:0-87081 GCA_009870185.1 Pygmarrhopalites habei | reverse complement strand
ATACACATGAATATAGTATAGTGCATGCATACAAAATGTCAATCTGTCAAATGTCAGCCAATATTTCATCAATCTCTCAAAGTTTTTACGAGACCATATTTGGCTGCTGTTTATTCCATCTTTACATATGAAAAATTTTTTTTGTAAACAGGACATTATGATGTGATCGAATAGTAAACCATGTCCACCTGGACGACGTTCAATTTTTTTTCTAGAAGCTTTCTCAATGAACTACAATTCTGTTTTCAGTTCTAGAAAGCCTACATTCTGACGATTGTTTTCTGTAATGTTTGTGCACTTTGATAAAGTTGGTCAATGGTGACGAGGGTAGTTCTTTAGGGTAAGAAAATGTTTTTACAGAGGCGGAAGCAACATCCGACTCGCAACAAAAGTGTTGTAGTTACGTTTTTCAGGAGAGGGATTTCAAGGGTGAAATTTTACGATGTCAGGTCAAGGCTGGGAGAGAAACAAAAGCCACCAGCACCACAAAAAAAATTGATCGTGATCGGCGAGTCTTCACCAGCACTCCCGTCATGTCAGTCTGGTCAGTGTCCAGGGAGTTGAAAATTCCGAAACCTCAAGTGGCTGGTTTTAAGGTCCATGATATAGGGCTCCATGCTTGCACTATGAAATCGGCCCAAAAGTACAAAAGGGCCAGATACAACGGACTGAAAAGGGCCCTCGTCGAATTCACAAAAAAAATGATTCTGTCCCGTGGCCAGAACTTTCTCGTCATGGATTGGACTCCAATTAAATTTGACAAAAGTAATTCCTCGAATGAAGTCCTACCATTCCCCTACATCCACGTCAGTGGACGTTAAGTTTCGTGTTAAACAGATACAAAAATATCCATATCCTTAAATGTCGGCCAAGAAATGGCATTGAGGGTCACCTGTCAGATCCATATATTTATAGAGAGAATGGAAACATACAGGGTACTGCTTTCCCTTCTTCTCCCCCCTCACAGCCAAATCCAGGCAGACAAGAAAAAATGTGCTAGTTGAGAATTGTTTTGTGGTTCTAGACCATATGAAATCTGGTCAAACGGTCAAAGGTTGATTAATTTTGTTATCTGAAAAGGTACAAATGCCACCTTAATAAAGTTTGGAATTGAATCGAAAGTGTCTGGGCTGGAGAGCGCAGTTTTGAAAAAAAGTCAAGATTCTCAAAAAAAAAGTTTTCAAAAATTGATTTTATTGTTGAAAGGCTGTTACATTTATGAAAAATTAAGGACAACAGTTTTGTAGCCCAGCTCATTTTCCGCTAGAATTGAATTTTTCAAAATGTTTTCTCAACAGTTGAAAGCGTGTCATCAAAATTTCGAAAAATTGACAAAATTTTGATGGAAATATTGTTTGCGAAAAATACTCAAAATACCATACTGTGGAGAATTTCATTCCTCACTTTCCTGACAAGTTTCAAAATGACTCTGGTATCACAATGCACTTGGGGTTCAAAAAACGAAACCAACTGAATGTGGTTAGCTACTGTAAAGCTGCTCGCTTTCCATTACGATGAACATGACTTAGTGTTCGTTTTTTGATAGTCAAGTCTGTTATTTTACGAGAATCATTTCCAGGCTCACCAGAACAGCGACAAACCAGCTTCTCCACAATATGGCATTTGAAGTTTTCTGAAACACACTTTTTCACCAAAATTTTTTACTTCTTTGAAACATTTTGTCAGTTTTTCGAAATTATGACAATGTGCTTTCAAATGTTGAGAAAACCTTTTGAAAAATTCAATTCTAGGGGAAAATGAACTAGGCTACAAAGATCGCAAAATGTTTCAACAAGAACAAATTCATGTCTTGAAATTTTCAAAATTACACCAAAAAGAATTAGTGGGGGTCTAATTAGACATTTCGAGTTGAGTTTAAGAAGCTGAGGTCACATGGACCGACACGGGTGACCAAAACGTAAATGAGGGGTCAAATCGTATGTCCCCGGCCACAGCGTTCATTTATTGACGGACTTTGGTCGGATCTTCAACAAACTGTCCAAATCCTGTTTCATCCATGCTCAACCGACGACCAGATGGAATTTCTGCTGCTCATGACCTCCAGAGGTAAAGAGGTGGCAATGGGGTTTGGGATAAAAGTTGACAGAATGACTCCAGACTTTTTTCTAAAACGAATCTAAATGACATTTCAAATACAGGTTCAAACACACTTTCTGTCCTAACTCTAACGGGTTGACCTCATCGGGTCAATATTTCATGACTGTGATAAGCCGCAGTCACTATGAGATTGCACAGACATCAATGTACCAATTTTCACAATTCTTTCAATTTCACACTCCCAGAGAGTGTCTTGATCAATTTTATGTTGGACACCACACACAAGTCATCTTGGCCCTTTAATTGAGGTCAAAAGGAAATGTTTACTTAGTGTGTGAAGGGAAGAAAAATCCTTGGTCAAGGATTGATGACTTCCAGATTTAAAATTCTCGTCCCCCTCCACGGACACAAAGTGGACTTCAACTTTAACCGCAATTACTTTTATTTATGATGATCGACATTAAAATAGACACTCTCCCACAGTTATAACATTACTAAAATATGAAGCCGAACGTCAGAATTTTTATAAGCTGACAAATTTTTTCAAAAATGTCGAAAATTTTGATGAAAAAGTTGTTTTCCAGAAAAATTCAAAATGCCATACGATGAAGAATTTGGTTCTTCAATACCATAATGAGCTTCGAAATGATTCTCGTAAAATACCAAACTTAACATTAAAAAAACTGAATTTGGTTGGCAGCTCACCGTCCATCAAGATGAGAATCACGTTGTTTTCGTTTCTAAATTACTGCACTAGAACATTTTTTCACGCACTGAGTTGGCCGTGAGGGGGAAGAAAAGTTGTGTGGAACCCTGTACATTCCCCGACTGTGGTGTGTAGCTTGACCTCAAAGGTCAAGGAAGTACGTGAAAAGTATGAAAATTGGTAAGGAAGGTATCAGTTGCTAGCCGCGGCCCATGGTCTGTGGACCATCTATAGGCAAAAAATCTCCGCCAAACCTTGCATAAAAATGTAGAAGAATTGTCAACATTTCTCCACCTAAATAAGTAAATAATCTTACATAATTCATTCTCCGCCAAAGCAAAGGTTAGTGGTGGAAGTTGGAAAATTTTCCTGTGGAAAAACTTGTGCAACGACGATTTATTATAAAAATCAAAACAATCAATTTTAGTGTATTTTTAATTATCACGACTTTTCCTCCTTTTCTCTATTATATTTTTCCAACTCTTTTAGAAAAATGGCCTTTGGTTTCATCACGTTGGGCCGGTCACCCCGACACTTGGGACAGTACCATTTTCCCTTGGGTTTGGTTGTCAGCTGGACACAAGAGAAATGAAACCACTCAATTGGGCAGAGATCGTTGTCACACCCGATCATTTCACCGTATGATACCTGTGAATATTTTTTTAAAAAGAATTATATGTGTGGTCTAAGGATTAAGTTGTTTTACAAATGATTCCTAATATATGACCGAAATGATAAATAAATTGTGTAATGTACCTGATCACACAAACAATAAGTTGGTTCATCAGGATCAATTGGAATATTTGGTGGTGAATTGTCTGATTGTTTTGTTTTGCGTCTTTTATGTTTCTTCTCTTGAACCTCCTTCTTTTGTTGTTGTTCTCTCTTTTTCGGCGTATTTGACACAGAAGTACTGACCGAGGGAGTTGTGTTACTTGTCACCGACGATGACGTCACACTGTAGGCTGATTTTTCATCCACCGGATTACTGATATTTAAAGTTGATTTGTTCGAATCTCCAGTCGATTCACGATCACGATGGTGTGCAGATGTTTGTACGTTTGATGTTGAGTGAGAAATATTGGTCGAAGATGTTTGTTTAATCTCTACAACAGTTGAAGCCACAGCAGTAGAAAGTGATGACGGCGTATTATGAGACGAAGTATTGTGGGAAGATGAGTGACCTGACATGGATTTGCTGTTGCTTTGGTGGTGGTGGTGAGACTCTATCATAGGGTGTAGTGAGTCTGAAAACGAAGTAGCCTCCAATGTTGAGGGTCCCAAAATTGATGGAACGTACACTTCATGTCGAGCTCGTCGGGCTCTTTTTAAAGGTCGGTCAGAATGATCCATCCCCTTGGAGTCTCCATGACCCCGGTCGTGGTCAATGTCTTTTCCAAATTCTGCAACAAAAACATCTAATACGGGCATTGGAATGGTGTTCTCACAATAATAACGTTAGTATATTTTCATTGGGTTTTTGCTCTTAAAATGATGATGACTTTGAATCTCTTAAAAATAAACCTAAAAATACAAGTGTCATTTGAATGACATAAGGAGGCTGTTATCATCTGATAGTCTCAGCTCAGTCTAGATTTTCTAAACCTTTCAGGAATATTTTTTAAAAATTCAAATCAATTTTTAACAACAATCATTTTGAATGAAATGAATGTTGTTTAAAAAGTCAACGATTTTTTTTTAAAAAAAGTATAAATCCTTACCCAAATTCTTCTCGTCCAATTCTAATTGTCGTACTTTGTTGTCCACGAAATCCTGAACTTGTTGAACAATTTGAAGTTTTTCATCCCCTTTATCTTGTGCACTAATCAAAACATTTTGTATCCTTAATTTTGCATTAGATTCCTTCTTGGGATCAAGAGATTCCAGCAAAATTTTCATCTGACTCTCTAGGTCATTTAAGTATTCTGAAAACATTTAAAGAAATACATGGTAAAAATTACTATATCACATTGTCAAATCTTTGAAGCTTTGAATCTTTTCAAAATCTCAAACATTGTACAGTTTAATTCTTTCTAGAAAATTCAACAAAAGGTAAAAACTTACTTTGAAAATGTACATCCATTTCTTTCATTTTTGTCAGTTGCTTCATCACATCATCCGGCAAATTCTCCATAGAATCTAAATAATCTTCTACATAAGTAGCAGAATACAAAGATTCTACTGCGTGTTGGTTCAACATGATGTCGGTTTTGTTCGTCCAACTGGAAGGAGGAAAGTAGTTTGTCAAATAAACATACACACAAATAAATGACTTACGGCAAGTTGAATATAAATAAAGATTGTAAGAGTAGCTATTGAAATATTCTTTTACACTGTTACTAAAATGTATCACAATGATGTTACTAGACAAGTTTGACGGAACTGTACCTCAAATGGTGGTGTTTTGATGAACTTTTTCGAGAAAAATTATGAGAGAGAAATGGACATGACGACAAAATTTGAAAGTTGTATATAGAACGGTAATATAGCCTCCGTCTCTTGAAATATATGTACAAAAATTCCCCAAGTAGCATCATCCACCAGCTGATTTTACTACTTTGCCGTACTTACTATGGGGCTTAGAAAAACTGGCGGTAAAGCATTCGAGTTTTGTCAAAGCCCTTTTGAAAAAACAAAGCTCATTTGTTTTTTGTCGTAATTAAAACTGTCAATGGTTTACTGTTTATTGATATGTTGATTCTTCTGTTGAGAAAAATTTGAGGCTATATTCCTCCTCATTTTGGGTAATATTGTACACTTACAAGTTAGAGGGTACATTACTTTATGTGTGTGTGTGTTACAGTTAGGAATTTAACACTAATAAATATTTGATAGGGAAAATTAAAGAGGGGCTTAAATTTCAAAACGTGTTTCAGCCAAAGACAATAAATAATTTCAAAGTTGGACTCATCTGGACTGAGGGATGAGAGAAACAATTTGTTTGAGAGAGAGAGAGATTATTAATCTCCTTTGACCCACCAACCAATAAATTATATTCTATACTGCAGAAAGCACGTTTAGGCAATTTTCAATAAAAACATTTTTATATACTTTTTTTTCAAAAATCTTTAACTTCTCCTTGCTACTGAAATGTACGAGGTACTTTTCTTAATGTACACTACCTAATGGGCTGATAGCAGAGGATGATAAAAGATTTATGTCCGTTCTTTTGCCTATACAATTGAATAAAAAAACCAAAAAAATGTATATAATTTTAAAATATCCATTTGAATGACTTTGAGCGTGTGAGGGACCCTCATATTATACTTTTGTACTGTTGTGTCGTCTTTCCCAGTAATATATACACATGAATATAGTATAGTGCATGCATACAAAATGTCAATCTGTCAAATGTCAGCCAATATTTCATCAATCTCTCAAAGTTTTTACGAGACCATATTTGGCTGCTGTTTATTCCATCCTTACATGGTAAAAGTGGCAGATTAAAGGGAGGAGAAACCGTCCAGTCGGTCAAACAGAGAATAGATTGAATCATTCAGTACACATTTTATACCCATAAACACAGATTTCACATTATCATCATTACTACCGCAAAAAGCTAATACTTGGGCTACTTGTGTCTACTAAATTAATTCTAATATGGTATTAAAATCGCCTCTATTGGACTCTTCTCAATTTAATAGACCTGTTCCACATTGTATCTGTAGAAACACTACGAAAACACACTCTCAGTGTGACTACGAGGAACTTTACATGATTGAAGGATGAAGACAAAACTATTATTATGATTGGCCCATCATTTATAGAGTCTTTGGATTATGGATGGAAATTAAATGACTATTATCGTCCTAATACAAGAGATTAATGTTAAATCTGTGTAATTGGCGGTGTGACAGCCATGTATCAATATGACTTTGTTAGCACTCTGACTCTCCCCTCCTTCATATTTATGCACTCACACACACAGTCTCTCTCAAATACACAGAGGGAAAAGGGTGAGGAGTCTACATCGGGAAAAAAGTTTGGATGGGGATGAAGAGAGGGAAGCGGATTACCAAAAAAACGAAATTAAATACAGATAAAAGGCTCAGGCCTTGGACATGAAGATCAGCCAAAGGGCTCTTTTTGTTGAGTTGTTTGTTGTCCATCATGGTTTTTAATTCACTTGATACTTTATAGGGTGGAGGAGGAGGAAGACACAAAAAAAGGAAATGCAATTTATGAACATGACAGATTGGTCACTACCATCATCCCATGTATGTGAAGATCCACATTATTTATGCATCTAACGGTGTACACTCCTGTGTACACAGGAAAACTGCATCACACATTCATCCTTCTGATTACATTGCAGTCTTGTGTCAACATTTTGTTTGCACAGTGTGTTCCTGGACACACACAGAACAGAGTAAATTTTGTTTTGGCTCCCATAAAACACATGGCCATGGCTACTCACTTGAACCTAACATGAGCCATGAAAATGGACATGACTCACACTTCCATTCAGACGAATTGACGAACGGAGGAGGAGGAGGATTTATCCCTCCCTGTACATACCAAATGTTATTCAACTCACCAACCGAGGGAACCTAGGGAAGTAGCAAAACGTGAGCACAGTGCATGTGACTGTAGTCAGTAGTAATAATAGGTAAGTAATAGGATCATGAGAAAAAAGGAAAACCGTAGAAAATGAGCCGAGAGAGAGAGAGAGAATGAGTTGATATTTAGAGTATTTTTGTGACGGCGGACTGAGTAATCACATGCAATGGAAAAAACAAAATAAAACACACACACACACACCTTACCTACCTTGTGTACATATGCAGGGGAGGGAACTATGGACTTACTCAATAATCATTTTGTTATTACCATATATGCATATGCACTTTTTACACACACAAAGTACTCCGCCACCGGTCCTGGCACACAAACACACACACAGATACATGTTATGTTGTGGACATTCAAAAAATAATTCCATTTATGGGGAACCTCCACACTTCACTACTCGTTATTCTACAAACTTTGTATAGTTTTTTCCCTCCTCTCTCTCTCTCTGAGCAGTATTATTATATCATCAGAGAGAGAGAGAGACTAGGAGTTGGACTGCAGGGTGATATCAAAAGCTAAAAATAGGGTACGTCCGCCTCTGATTGCATAAATAAATGAGACGGTGACCGGGAAGTACACCACCACACACACACAATGCGGTTCTTGCTCTTTTACCCTGCAATACATGTATAGAATGTACCAAAAATCCGTTTTCAGACCAGTTGAGGGTGTAATAGTAATACTACAAGGGGAGGGGGTAAAAGTATAAAAAAAATCGATGGGAATAGCAGCCTGTCTTCCTCCCTGTGTGTGTGTGTGGCGGAGTAGACAAGCTGCATATTGTATAAGATGTTCATCTACCCCGTGTTTTTTTTCTCCCCCTCTCCCTTTGCAAAGCTCTACAAAAGTTGGTGATATTTCTCTCTCCCTCTCTCTCTGGGAGTATGGATATGTGTGTCTGCAATACACACAGTCACAAAATATCCATTTGGCAGACTGTCTACACTGACTTTCCTATCTAGATTTGTGTATGTGTAGACTTGACTGGGTATAGACTTGTGAATTGAACCTCCTTAATTCCATCTTTTTCCCCCTTTTTCCCTCCGTCTCGGTCCTCCTCCTCGTCTCGGGAAAAACGTTGTCAGACGTATCACAAGATTTTGACCGGCAGATTGTGTGTCTGTATCGATAGAACAACCCTCCTGTATGCACATGCACTAATCCAAGTATTGTATGGAGTTTTTTCCCCATGTCGACTTGTTGAAACTTGTTTGAGATGTTGGAGGATTATAATCTGATTAACCCAACTATTATGTGTGATTAAGTAAGATAAAGTTAAGAATCTTTTGAATGTCGTCGTCGTTCTTTGGGATGAACAAGAAAGAGGTAATTGATCTAAAGAAGGGAGAAGAGTATGGATTTTTGAAGGTAAAAAATATTGTGAAAGCGGGCCACACGTGGGATTCGACTGTGGGCTGACAAGAGATACACACACGCACCACACAGAAAGAGATTCTTTACTGTTGTTGTTTTAATAATTCTATAATCCCTCTTCTGTGTGTGTGTCATACAATTACAATGATCATGCTATATAGGAGGGGGAAAACATAGAAGGAACCACCCGATTTGGCAATGGGTCATCAACAAACGAAAAGACAGAAATGGAATGAACATGTATGCATTTCATTGTGCATCACACACACACAAACGCAAATAGATACACTTACACTTTCAAATGTAATGACAAAATGAGAGGGGGATCCTTATATATGACTACTATATGAGTAGTAAAGGTCATGCATATTTGAGTACACACAGACACTGTTCCCTATATAGAAGGGTCTGTAGAAGGGCTGTTTTGTCCCGCGTTATCTGTCTCTCATCTACACATAATTCCCCATGCAATGAATGGAGTGGAGTGAAGAAGCAAAATCCACGTACCAATCTAACTATTTTAATCGAGTTGTGTGTGATAGCAAATGTTACACTATTTTCATGAGGGTTTTTTACATACATACACATACGAAGAGAGTGAGTGTGTGTTGTACGTACATACAACCTGCTCCCTCCTCTGCCATCCCTTATTTAATAACATGAGTCATACTAAACTCTCCTCTTTTTATTTGGATATGTGCATATTTTACAAGTTTATTCATTTGACAGAGACAGGGAGAGAAAGGATCGACATTGACGGCACAACACCAAAAACTTCAAACTAAAAACTTAACAAGGAGGGAGGGTTCAGTGGACATTTTATAGTCAGGCTGACGGTGTTAAAGGAAAACTATTACACAATACACACAACTCGTGTGAGTGTGCCTTACTTGAAATAATATTACATTCATTTTCATTGGAAAACTCAATTTCCACACACACAGCCACCACTCTCGCTTTTTCATTGTGTTGTACTCTCTCACAAAATTCCTGTGCTCCCCCACTTTTGACTCCAGCTTCAATTTTTACTCTCCTGTGAGTGCTAAAAACAGAACCAGGGATATAACAATCCTCCATTTGGATTTTTCGAAAAGAAGAATTGGATTTTGAAAAACGAAAACACTACTGCTGTAAAATGAACTCCACCATGAAGTCTCTGTTGGAAGAGGATGCTCAGGGTTCACCCAACAAGGGTCCCCACTCCAAGAGGTACGTTTCAAATATCTGTCAATTTCCATTTATCCGCATGTTGTGTTAAGTACCACGTTAGTACGTAGTGTAGTAAAGAAAAGGTGCGGAAATAAGTGCACACGGTTCAAAATCCCCTCAGCAACTTTTTTCATACGCATTTTAAGTGTTTCGCAAAAGTCGATTTTTGTGTGGCAGTTCTGTAGCAGCAAAACGTGAACTCTGCAGACACACACACATAACATACCTAGGTAGATATTGGTGGTTATAATAAAACAATGCGTATGCAATTAATTCAAATGACTGCAGATCACTTCCTCCTAAAGTGTAGACGTAATACTGAGAGGTGGGTGCGTGTGTTATCATTACTGTGTTATTATTACTGTGGGGATGTACTTTCATACGCATAGGAGTGTACCAAATAGTATGGGAATTTAAATTACAAATTAAATGTGCACTCCGAGAGTACACGGACTCACCTATCATGGACTATTAGGAGGGGAGTTAGGATCATTAAACCAGAGAAACCAGAGAAAGGTATTTCTAAAAGGTCATCCGTTCAATTTAACTTCTTTTCTGAAAAAATAATAATAATCATAGTCTTATTATTATTCATTCAGAAGAGAGAGTGAGAGTGTGTGGATGTGTGTGCGTGTGCGTGTATTCACGCCATGCTTCCAAAAATGATGCAGGCATAGTCAGATCGTAGCTTGAACAAAGCAGAAGCAACAATCATCATCATCGTCATAAGGTATGAACGTCTTTAGTTGCTGACAAACTTAATTCTTCTTTAAATCCTCCAAGTTGTTCAGAAACAAAATTGAAGGGGTGTCTATGTAAAGTGTGTATGTGTGTGCCTGTGTTTGTGTGACCATACACACGTATATTTTAGTGTGTGAATACTTGACTACTCTGTGTAGTTATCGTAATTGTTGCATTTGCATGAGCATACTTGATTATGATTTCCATACCCAACCATTCTATCCACCTTTAAAACACACACGCAGTTGATATGCCAGGAAACTCTTGGCACCCTCAAATACTTGTGTGTGTGTGTGTGTGTGTGGATTTTATAACGTGAGAGATGGACAAAGGTTATTATACACCATGGTTAATGTCATAATATATACAAGGATGTTTGCTTAGCCAGCGCCAGGAGTTACAGAGAGAGACACACACACAGGGAGAGGAGACAGACAAATGTTTGTGATGGGTGCACAAATTGCTCATCCTAAATGAATTGACATTTACAGAGAAGTGATCAACTTTAGAGTACTTTGGACTCTTCGAAGATAAGGGAGAGAGGAAACGGTGCGATGCTATCCACACACACTGCAATTGATACGCTCTCTACTCTCGTTTTCCGACCGACAATAATAATGGAGGTGGAGGTAGTTAGTTAAACAAGGATTTGCATCCGAATATTAGTCCATGTTGTAGTTTTTGACATTACAATGGAGTCGCTGTGAGTTAACTGTTTTGAAAAAATGTGTGTGTGTGTGTGAAAGACGAAATGTAATTTTCAAAGACACCAATTAGAATGCAGATCGATGTCAAAGTTTGAGTGGAAGGGGCTTCTTCCTTCGGCTTGTCTGAATATTGTCCTCATTTGAGAGAGACAGGAATATGTACAAAGTACACAAGTTGATTTGAATTAGTTGATTTGAATCCCTGTCAACATGGACCAAAGTGTGGATAATGTATGGATGGAGTTGGAGTGGAATATGGAAATGAGAGAGGGAAATGGGGGTGTCAAGGGGAATGAGTGTCGTGTACACAGTCAAGATTTATTCTAAACTAATATAAATGGATGAGCTATAGCTATTCTATTTTCTGAATACTCTAGAGCTTCTCTTTCTCTCACTCTGCATCTCAATGGAATGTCTGGGTGAACGAAGCTTGAGTGGGAATTGAGAGACGAGAGGAGTAAGATGAAACTGAGGGTTTTCGAATTGATTAGACATTGTCCCAACTCAAAGTAAGCTCAAGGTAGTCAATCCTACAAAAAAAATCTTTTAACACTCTTAGCAACAAGAACAACAACAAGAATTTCTAGTACAGATTCAGGTTCACATTTCCTGGCTTTTTATTTCTCTCTCTGTCTAATCCTGTCCATGTAAATTTGTGAAGGAGCGTCCTCATCTGTTGTTAGAGTGAGTGAGTGTGTGTGTGTGTTTGTAAAGAAGGGTTAATAGAAATATATGACATTTTGTCGCCACACAAATTCTATTTGGACGATGCACATTGGATCTAAATTTGATAAAAATGTTGACTACTCCGACTGCACTAATATAATTTCACATGCACAATAACCAGTATACATCTGTACACACACATACACGTACACACAATTGTACAATTGTCAAATGGGAAAAGGATGGAGGGGGAGATAAATGTATGAGTGTCATGCACAGAGTTGCAATATAATATAGAGTGATTGAGTTGGTTTTTATTATTAAATTATTCAATGTGTGTACGTGTGTGTGTGTTGTTTTTGCACCATTGTCCACGCCTCATGCACCAGCAAGACCATTTCATTCCATTTGGTGTGATGCAGTCAGTTGTGTAGGGACAGAATGGGAAGGATGATAACAACTTTGGGCCAGTAGGTCGGGTTGTGACAATTGTCGCTGACACTACAAACCGAAAAGTTCTCTCTCTCTCTCTTTCTTTCTCTCTTGTTCCCCTGTCTGTCTGTCTTGTCCTGTCATGTCGTCCCTTGTTTTGACGTCTACATTTGCAGTCACAGACAGTAATTTTTATTGCACTTAGGGCACCATTGTGCTCAATTAGATTGTCCCGATGATGTTTGTCTGTAATTTCGTGCCTCTGTCTGCCTCGTCTTCTCTCTCTCTGTATGTGTGTGTGTCGTGTATTTGTGTGTGTGCACTGTGTATTGTGTATGGGAGTGGAGATGGTTCAAAAATTGTATTTTGAGCGTCTCTCCTTTCCCTTCTCCTTCCTGTACTTGCCTTGCTTGATTTTTTATAATGATGATGGCAATCATTATTGTCATTCCTCCTCCTCCTCCTCCATTTAACTTGGGGTCTTAAGGTTACTCTCCCATACACACACACAACTCCAAATTATACATATAGATGTATGTATCAATAGTAAACATGTCTTAATAACGGCACATGTTCAGCAGACACATAGTCAATAGAGCCATTCTCTTTCCATATATCATTATGATGAACATCCATTCTGTTCTTCTCTCCTTCTCTCTCTTGTGTGTGTGTGGGGGGATACACAAGAGAGTGTGTAGAATTGTGAATGCTCGCCTTTTCCTCTTGTTAAATGCTCATGGGGGGAAGACGAGGGAGGGAGGGACGAAGAAAAAGAAGAAGAGATAAAAAGAGCATTATTTCGTCATCCAAGCATGGAATTATCTGATATGAATTATCTTTTGTGAATTATGATGCTTCTCAAATTATACTATTGTAAAATTTGATGTTAAATTAACCTCAGAGCCGAGTACTAGCGTGGAGTAGAGTGGAAGATTGTAAGCTCATGAATCCATTTTTCTATATCCTCTTTCTCTCTCATAATGAAGAGATTGTCTGTGTGATTTTGTAGAGCAAATGATATGCAAGACGAGACTACAAAGACTCTCAGGTTGAGTTTGTGCAACAAGGATTTTTATTGCTAATATATTATTTTTGCCCAACACACACGAACAATTAAAAAAAATTAAGTAAAGAGAAGAGACAAAGTTCTGACGAGAGTAGATTTGGATTGTGCAGTGTGAAATCCACATGAAAAGCATGAGGGTGAAAAAAATGAAGATAGTGTCTGTGTGAGAGTGGTGTGTGTGTGTGTAGATCTTGTTGTTATTTATTATTTTTATTCACGATGCACACAAACACAAAAACACACACATCGAATGATGCACATTCATTGTCCATTGTATTTTGGACTGCAGGCAGTTACATAAGCGCCTCAGAAATATACATGGAGCAGCGGTAGTTTGTGTGTGTCTGTGTCTGCCTGTAGTTGCTCAGGTGCTTTTACTGTGCTTTTGGTTTTTGCAGATTTAGATTTAGAGATGTAGAGCTTGAAATGAGGACTTGGCGAATAATGAAGAGAGAGGGAGAATCGAGTTATAATGATAATAAAGTTAATGATTAACTGTGAAGATGAGTGTAGTGTGTACACACACAGGCAGACAAGGAGGCAGAGTGTACAATGCAGTGGTTGTTAGCTGGGAGCTACATGAAATTAATAATGATATAAGAAAAAGTTTAATTAAGTTTTCATAAAGGAAATTATGGGGACAGAGGAGAAGAAGCAGAAGAAGAAGAGGAGGAGAGGGGTTGTAAAATATAAATAATAATTTGAGCTTGGCTCTATACCAGGAAACACAAGACGAAGAAGAAGGGGTACACGGACTTGTTTCCACATCTATGTACTCTGTATGCACATTACTAGCTTAAATGAAATATTCACTAATAAGTAGAGTTTTAGTTTGTCCTCAACGGTGTTTTCTCAAAGATTCGTGGTAGGGTGGTTCTCATGGACTTTTTCATCTTCAAAAAAAATGAATCACTTCTATCGTCTCTTCTCATTTTTTTTTTCTTCTCTTCCTCCTCCTCCGTCGTCGTCGTCGTCCTCATCCTCATCCTCATCTGAAAAGAGAAGAATAGAATTGAAGGAGATTGAGAGACAAGTAACAAACTAGAAATTTTTCCATGGTTTAAATTGGCAAATGATATTTAATGAGAAAATAACTCCTACTGTGAAACAGGGAAAATTTCTCTATCTCTACACACAAAGATAATTCTCCACACATTCACACTCACTCAGAGTCAGAGGCTCTAGTTAAGAGTCTGGGAAGTCTTCATATAAATTTCTCGATGAATTTGCTCTTGTTCTAGAGAGAGAAAGAGAGAAAGAGGGATGGAGGAGGAGGAGGGAGGATGACAGGGGAAGACAGATGACTACTTACATAGGAATATGACAGTCGAGACAGAAGCCAGGGTTGAAATGTATAGTGTACATATTTCATCCATCCTATTACACATTTATTGTGTACCTTCCATCCATTGTGTTGTTGTGTGGATTGGATTATTATATTAAAATTCTTGTTTTATTCCACAATACCTAATTATATATATCCTATATTATAATCACGGGCACGATTTCATTCAGATCAGTGTTCTCGGGTCTGAAGAGACGTAGAGAAATTCTGCAAATACCAAATTGTAGGAAATTTTCTGGTGGTGGTTATAAGCTAATTTAGTTTTTCTAAATCATGATCCTTGACCTGGTATTGGACACTATTGACAAAGCCCATGATTGACATCAGGACTCTATTGAAAAAATGTGTGTAGAGCCTTGATGGTGAGCCTTATTGACTTCTACAAACAACAAGGAAGTGTGTTGTTGTGACGGTGCGAAACTATGTCAACCCAAATACATTTTAAAAATATTTAACGTCCGCAATGTCATAATATTATGACATAATTCACATTTAGTGAATTATTTTTCAAAAATACATTTTAGTTCTAAGTACATTCTTTCGACCAATCTTTTCATGCTGAAGGTAATTAAACTACCCTTTAGTAGAAATTAGTACTACAAAATTAGCATGTTACAGAGATGAAAGGTAAAGAATGAAATGTCACATTTCAAATGTGTTTGGCTACCGTGTGTGTGTGTGTGTAGAGGCTAAAGTCACCAGGAAGCCCCGTTCACATTACTAGAATTCTAGAATTGGTATTTATGGTTATAAAAAACTTCTTTTTTATGAATATTTTGACTTCTCCTTTTTCACACTCTTTGCTCAAGAAATTGACAATTTGTTGAGACTTTGATCTCTCAATGCTTCAAATCCAGATTAGACATCTTTCAGTTCTGTTACGCCACACAGTTTTGAACAATCAGAAAAAGAATTTTTTTTTTGTACAAAAATTTCACTTTACACATTTCAATTCGCCACGATTTTTTCCTTCCATTTCGATTACGAATTTTTTTTAACCAACTCACTCTCCAACACAGCTGAGGAAACAAATGATGATGGAGAATACTTATTAAGTAACACTTTGATTATTGTATTTCGATTGTGTATTAGACTGCATAGAATTACAGACAGACACAGTCCACATTAACTTGTAGTCTTGGATGAATTTTTTTTTATTTGTTTGTTCCGCTGTGAAGTCAAGTTGAAATTTTATGCAAATTACTCTCCCAACTTTATGTATGAGGATCCCCACATGCTCTGTGTATCTTTTGTTGGTTGTTGGATGTTGTGGATAATATCCAATTTATGACATCATATCATTTTATTACATTTGAGACTGTGACTGTGAGGATTCGTATCAATTCGTGTTTTGAACTGATGATCTTTTGTTCCCGTTTCTCTCTCTCTGTAAAACAATAAATATGGGCAAGGGAGACACAAAATCCACTCTCTGTTCTGCTTTCCTTTCCAATTGAACAGAAATTAACTGAACTGGTTAATGTAACGTGGCTTCACACTGTAAATGTCACAAATGTAGAGATGAGAGAGGAGGAAAGTTCCAAGTTTGTCACACTTTTGTTCCTTTTTGTGTAAGACTTCCTGCCTTCCACAATGAAAGATTCCCTGTCGTTCCTGTCTTGTCTTTTCGGATGAATCTCTCTCGTTTCCTCTCCCTTACGTAATTCAATGTAACCCCTTTATTGAGAGTCACTGGGTGAAAAATAAAAATTTGACACACAACAACACAATGACAACTGCAGGAGGGTTAGATGGGGTGTCGTTTGTAGACAAGAGTTAAATATGTAATCCACTTAAATGTTTGTAACGACGGTCGTTGGAGTCCTCCTTACAAATTTAAATAAATTAACACTGAATTTGATTGGGACTGTTTTACACTCCTCCAAATTATCCTTCTTGATGAGAATCCCTCCTTGTCTCGCACCCTCAATTATTGTGTGAGGGGAGATTGTGTGTGTGTGTACAATTAAAAAAGGAGAAGACACAGTGTGGTCAAGTAACAAAGCTCCTAAGTGCTCTGCTGTTGTTCAAGATGGTAAAATAAAATAAACTTTTACGACAAATAGGAAGTCCACACTATTACACACACACGCGCCTGACGCTGTACATCAACACCAGGAGAAGTAGAGAGAGGATGAGGATGAGATGGGGAGGAAGTAGCAGGAAATGCACAGAGTACACACATGAGATGCAGATAAAGAAAGATGTTACTGTCTCTCTCTCTCTCTCAAGTCTCAAGAACTGCTCACTTCAGTAATGACAATGAATGAAGAGGAAGAGGATGATGTGGAAAAAACTTTATTCCTTTTTTCTCTTCTCTCTCTTTCTCTCGATACAGAAGAGATGTTGTACAATGAAAAATTGTCGTGGATGCAGAGTGTTCAGAAAATGGATTGGAAAGGTAACAAATCCACAGAGCAGTAGCAGTGAAACAGCCTGACTACTTTACAATGTCTTGGTCCCCTCGTCACTTTGTTGTGCCTGGGTCTTAGGGACAATAATCGCTGTGCGACTCTCTTCACTCTTGAACAATTCTGCACTGTCGTCCTCCTAAGCCTCTCTCCTCTCACCCTTTCTCGTCTCCCCAATAGACACACACAGTCGAGTGGAGAGGAGCAACAATGAACAAGTCAGCAGTAGTCTGTAAGGGACCATGTGCTCTTCCCTATGGTCTCTATGGTACATCTTGGCCACTCTTCGCCTCCTCCTCCTCTTCAAAGGAAGAAGGTACGAACGAGGAGGGGGGATCTTTCTTGTGTATCTTCATAAACTTTATAATGTACAGGGATGTGTGTGCTGTGTGTGTGTGTTGTGTGGATGTGATATTATGTACATTTTCCGCAGGCACTTTTTCTATACTGTACTCCTTGTGTGTGTGATTATATGCATTTGAGAGTGTAGCATGCAATTGGTCGTAAAAAAGTGCAAAAATGCGTTCGCACGGAGCATGCAATACGTATAAAATATACACACAACTAAATTCTTTAATGATTCCTCCACATTATAGATGCCCAGCTCATACCGTTGAAATTGTCCGTGTGTGTGTGTGTGTGTGTGTGTAGTGTGTACTTACCTGTGTACATGTATGGTGTTTGGCTCAAAGCATTCATTCGTGGATGCTGTGAGCGAAAGGACAGTTTAGTTGAATTCTTTTGAGATTTTTTCCCATACATATTGTATTTTGCATCTTGGTGTATCGCGTGATGAAAAATGTGAGTGTGTCTCTGTCTGTGTGTTCATCCTATATTTCAATAGCGTTATTTGTGCGTTAGTTTTTTTACAAAGTTTGTCTGTATCCCACATCATCATCATCATCATCATCTTTTACTTTCTATCTATAAAGTTGTCTGGAGTCAAACTTGAATCCCTTGTGGAGTCTCATCATCATTACATATTAAAATACGGAGGAGGAGGAGAATTGCATGCACTTTTTTTATTATTATTTTCAAATTTTCATCTCACTTAAGTGAGATGGTATGAAGATGAAGGGAGGAGGAGGAATAATGATGATTCAAAATGTACATACCACTACTATCCTAGTTTTTCCTAGGCCAAATGATTGCCTTGATCATGTCTGTTTGAGGTGTAAAGTAAGAGGAAGGGAAGTATCCATGATTTCGTCAAACAATTTTTGATTGCCCAATATATTTTATTATTATTCTACTCTTGAATGATTTGGATCACAGTACACACAAAAAATTTGGACAATGGTTTAGTTAGCACGTACAATAGAAAAAGTTGAATTGTTGTAATCCCTGGAGAACCACAGAAAGAGAGAGAGAAGGGAAGAACTGGACAATTTTTCTGTGTGTTGTGTGGTTGATTTGAATGAGGACAAAAAATAATTATGGAGATATCGACCGCACCCCATCTCACATTGACAAAAATTTTATTACTAATATAATTGTCTGGTGAGTCGTCCACGTCAATTCGACTACCAACAACGAACCAACCACCACCAACTCTGATGCAACACAAAGGAAATTTGAAATCTTTTCAGTACCGTATCAAATGCATTTTTAAATGGATGATATTAAAGGGATGTCAGTGTAGTCAGATTTTTTGTGTGAGAGGGATAGAGAGTAATGAGAATAAAAAAAGTCTCCTTGGTTTAGTTGAAAAGAGAGTCACTGGGCTTGAACCTCATGAGATCTCATGCAGCTTGAGGGAAGGCTAAAAAGCAAAGGTTTTTTTCATAAGGGATATTAAATACACATTCAAATTCTGTATGAAATGACAGACGACTCATTACTCTTCCAAGTCAAAATTCTAGTGATAGTCAGTCAGTGTACTCTATAACTATAAATATTATTTACGACTTGTAAACTCCTCTCTCTTTCTTCTCTAAATTCCCTTTCGAAAATGTTAGAGTCAAAAACTTAATTGAAAATCCCAGACATAAATTATGATACAACGAACTCGGATGTGATGAGGATGATTACATAAGAATTGAGTACAGGAATAGAGAGGATGAAGCAAAAAGTTTTTTTTTCAAAAAATAAATGGCTTTTAATCATCGCTCAATTGTAGAAAAATAGTCTTTTTTTCTAAGAGTTCAATTGATCAAAATCAATTTAGTGCCAACGTTCCTCAAGGTGGAGGACGCCTTCCGGGTCTCTGGCAATTCTTAATTTTTCTGGATAAACTCCACTAGGTAATTCCACGACTTCCGTCACTTTCCGGGAATTTGAGTATATTTTTTTACTCCGATTCCCGGTAATCTGTGTGTCAAATAAAGCCATTTTAATAAAATGGAGAAATTCCAATTTGAGAAGTCGGGTTTCTGTTATTCAAGAGAAGAAATTTAATGGACTCACAATGACTCTCTGGCCTTCACACTGGAACGAGATTTCATTGTCAGCAAACCCTCCCATGTCAATTTTTGTCCGGAAGATTGGCTTGTTGTAATCCCTGTACAAGTAGAAAGATTACTGGATAATTTTTATCTGATACGAAAAAACAATAAAGAAAATCTGGAGACTTCTCATTAGTATTTTTTTTAAAGAAATTATTTGTACGAAAGGGAAATGAGTAAAACGAAGTTGGATAATTTTTACGCTCATCATTAATACTTTAAAACTATATTAAAATTTTTCATGTACAGTCCGTAATGACTTCATTAAAAAATGATTTAAATTGCAGAACAGATTAGCTTACCTCAACACAAAATGTGCTTTCTGTTCAAGTCCAGTTGGATTCGAGTCATTCACAGTACTGTCAAAAAAAATCCCCCCAACAAAACACAATACATTACACATTTCATTTTTGGATAATTTTACGATGTAGGAAGAAAGACTGAGTAGCTTGAGATCACAAAAGAAAATGTGGACATACAAACACACTGATTAATACAGAGTTTATGAGGGAGAACGAAAAGAGTTCGTAAACACGGATGAGTACACAGACTCCTCTGTGTGCGTGCGTGTGTGTCGCTAATGGTTAAATTACATAAAATAAAATATGTATAATTAAACTCACTTCAAAGACTTCATGTTGGCAAAAGTGTTGACAAATTTTGAGTTGCCATTTTGTTTGGTCACATTTGCATAGACGTGTGTATTCCCCGTCACGACATTCATGAACAGAGTTGCATTTCGGTCAATCTTGTCCTTTGACAATCCTTTCTTAGGTGGGACATAAGCCGTTATCACGGGTTTCGTCTTGTAAATCCGAAGAGTTGGTGTTGAGACTGGTCGGGGTTTCCCAGACTGCCCAGATTTAACTTGACGAGCGGAGGACGAAGATTTTTTTCTCTTTTGGATGAACATGGGAGACATGTGTCTTCTAGAAAGAGGTGAATTTTGGAAATGTCCTTTACCCTTCCTAATTTCTTTAATTGGTTCTACAGAAGGGACTCTTTGTGTCTTGATGAGTGTCTCCCGGATTCGTGAGACTTCTGGAGAACGGGGGAGGGTATGGCGAGTGAGTCCCGTATTTTGATTGACACCAAAAGAACGGGTGACCAAGTCCATTGCATGATCAATTCGTGCTTCGGTGTCTCGGAGTTTTCTTTGGTGCATGGCAATACTTTCAGATATTCCACCATTCCCATGGCCAGGTGGTTTGGTACTGGGTCCCGTCTGACGACTCATTCGGAGCAGTGCAATTTCACGGGGAGTTTCCATACCCAGGTCGTACATCGTGCCGAAATGGTGACCCGAAATGTGTGAGCCTAGAATAATGTAAAGTCAGTGGAATAATTTAAAGTAAATACACATGTTAGTTATGACAGAAAATTTTTTTGAGGAGACTTACTCAAGTTGGCTGACACGCTCGGATTTAGAAAGTGATAATGATTATGACCCAGAGGTCGGGTCATCCCATCCATCTGCATGGCTAGGGACATTTTAAGTTGTGACCACCATCACCATCATTACATTATTGTGGAGTGACACTCTGTCCTGACAATTGTAATAATTTAAATACACAGCTACATTGTGGAACAAAGTCAGCTGTTCAATTTATGGCAATAAAAGCTTGATCAAAAGTTAGAGATTGTGTTTGTGAGTTGGTGTGACTGTGTGTGTGTGGGTGTGATTTTTTCGAGCAGAAATTTAGTGAATTTAAAGAAGGTGTGTGTGTGTAAATATAATACCACTTGTACAATTTTTTTATTGTGTGAGGATCATTTTACACCATTTTTTTGCTTTTGTAAAATAATTATGCTATGCGGGTGAAACACGTGCATAGCCATAATGCAAGGCCAAGGACCCCCTTTCCCTTGTTGTTGTGTATTTTACACCCAAGTCACAAACATTGCATTAGAATAATAATAAATTGTTGTTATCTTTTTTTTATTACCCATTATCGTCTTATTTATAGTCAAACAAGTAGAAGTAGTTGGTGGTGATAGGACAAAATACAAATTTCTACAGTAACTAGAAATTTTTTTTTGCTAATTCTTAGTTACACAATAAATTACTCCATTGTCTGCTACAGCGTTGAGGACGTCATAAAAATACAAAAATAAATAATTTAATTATGGTTCGTTTCAGGTACCACCTACGACGACCACAGACAAATCTTTCATACCTTAATAGTATTTTAATTGTCCTCTCTCTTTCACTCTCTGAGTCAAACATTAACCAACACTCTGCCTACTTCAAACTGAGTACATATTTAAACATTACAACCATTACAACTACAATAAATTAATTATTCAAAATTTATAGATGTAATTATTATACTCATTTTATTAAACAGGAATTTAACTGCTAACTGCCTACCATGTATTATGGACACGTGGAAATATGCACAAAGAGAGACGAAGAGGACTGGAAAACTCCATTTTTGGTCAACTTCCTACATCCAAAGTATTTCCGCTTACAAAATACTGTCATTTTCATCTTTCAAAATACAGAGGACATGTCCGGACATACACACTCACACTCCCAAAAATTAATTGTCGTGTGACAACTTACTCTGCTACACGAATTCAATTAGTTAAAATTATTATTAGTGTCTTTTGGACTGTTCCAAAATATTATTATTATTAAGCTAAAGTCTTTGACTACAATTTTGAGCATTTTGGTGGAGGTGGTCGGTGGGAGTTGTTTGAGCAGAGCATGAAGTTTAGAGTTACAAGATTCTTGAAGTGAATCATAGTTAACTAAACATGAGTCCACTTCACTCTCATTTTCATTTTTTACCTAATATTATAATCAACGGAAAGGATCACATCTACAGAACACTCCTCACTTCTCACACACACACAACAATAGCCACTGTGCCACACTATAATATTGTTGAATCGGAGCAGCCCCAACCAAGCAAAAACTCACGTGCGTCTGTGTGTGTATTATACTTAATGTGTGTTGAGCATTGCATTTTATTTTATGCTTAGCAGACTTTGAAGGCTCAATCCACTCCTAAGTGTGTATATGTATACTCTTATATAACACACGAGTTACAAGACTTGTCCCTATCTTGAGGTCTATATTTGCACCAAATACAGTAATTACAAATGTGTGATGTAGTTCATGTAAACTTTGGATGAACTCAAGGTATACTTTGCAAGACCAAGTTAAAAATAACACACACACACATTATCTAAACTACCAAGATTAGGCCGATGAGAATTTCACACACACACGTAGGGTTCTTGCAAAATTTCCGAGTCACACACACACACACCACGACCACAGCTCAGAAACAGACAAACAAAAACAGAATTGTCTACCTTTTGTGGGTACAAGAACTTTAGTGTATAAAAAATGTAAATGTCAAAAATAATTTTTTGAAGATATTGACACCCTTGAAAAATAGTTTAAATGATGATGGTCCCTACAGTTGTCCCATGATCTTTCCCATCATCATTGTTATTCATATCACAATCAATGATAAAAGTCCCTCCCATAGGATTCGATTGACCCTTGTCACCACTTCCATACTGAAGACTATCCTCTGTCAACTCGTCCAGCTCTTGTTCCATGTACTTGAGGAATAATTGTGGGAATTTGGGATACTTTTCAGTGACCGTTCCATCCACAGCCAGTGAAATATTCACATTCCCACAATAACTGAAAAGTCCCAAATTGATGGCCGTCCGGAATTTCATGGGAGGAAAAAGTAACATTTTCGTCACACTTTGTCCTCCAAACAGTCTGAATTTTTCCAAGGGTCCAGGTAAATTTGACATACCCAGAGTAGACTTGGCAGCCATATTCGAACTCAATTTCAACAATGGAGTGATGAGGGAACCTCCAATACTAGTCAGAATTTGATTTCTATCTGCTTGTCCACTTGTCAGTGTCCGCTGGACCATTTTTTCTGTTGTGGCAAGTCGAAGTGACCGATCATGAAGGATCCTTGTTGGCAATGTGAAGAGAGTCATGGAGAAATTATTTAAAGGCACAAGATTTTTGTAAGGGATATTAGCGTAAGGAACTCCAGTCAAAAGTTCGTAGGGAATCTTGGCATTACAATTTTGAAAAGACTTTTGTAAAGCTCTTGTTGCACATGTCAACACAACTGAAGTGAATAGGACAGGTTGACCATTCTTCTGTTTAATCCCTTTCATCTTTTGAAAAGGGATACTTTGAGTCCAACAACATGTTTTTTGACCCTTCACAAGGGGACCATGAAATGCATTTCTTTCTTGCATCATTTTCCCAATCTCCCAAGCAAAGGTGTGTGGGACAGAAGCAATTTTATGGAGTAGTCCACCAATTTTTGACAGTCCGGATTTTTTCTTCCCTCTCTCACCCTTCTTGCCGTTGAGGTCAGAGGGACGACTCTTCAAAGGGTCTAGCGGGAGTGGGACATGTTCATCCGCTAAACAATGTCTAATCATTTGAAGCCAAGACAAGCCATCTCCGTAGGCATGATGGATACAGAAAACGAGACCCCATTCGGTCATAGTTCCTTCGGGGATCGGAGCTATTACCCGAAATTCCCATTGGGGTTTCATAGGATCCAGTTTGTATTCCAAGTAGGCTCCACAAACTGCTTCGATCCTCTCATCAACATTATTCCCTTCATCCATCACTTTCTCCATGAAAAAATGATTCCGAACACTAAATTCCTCATCTTTCTCCCAACAGTAAAACATCAACTTTTCCTTGACGATCCAACTCAACTTTTCGTATGGAGAGTACATGTTGTAAATCCCGTCTGCATTCCCGTCTGCCCGCAACAGTGTTCTGAAGCCCATCACTGAAATATTTGACAAAATAAAATAAAAATTCAGAGTGTAATTTTACTTGGAATTTTTTCAAGAAAAAAGAAAAATTGGATTTTTTACCTCGACGCTCAAAATCTTCAATGATCCGTTCCATATCGGGTGTGCCTTCACACTTGAAAATGAGGACAATATTAGAACTGGAAGACTCGGTCTCATAACCCCAAAGAGCATCTGTGGGTCTGGGGATGAGTCGAATTTTTTTGCGATAACAACAAAATAAAAGAATTTTGACTAGTTGACGGTAGGTCATGGAGAGGATGTAGAAGAGGAGCATGCCTCCAAAGATACAGAGTGCGTACAGGTAAAATATGACAATTTTGACTTGTTGAGTCATCCCTTTCTCTGAGGGAGGAGGACTGGGTGAGAATTTGACACTATTGTCTGGTTGACTGTGAGGGAGTTGAAGTTCAGCTGGTGGACCTTTCCCAGCTAATTGTTGAGTCTCTGGTCGAAGGTAGACTGTAGAGTAGGATTCACATTTTTTCTCACCCCGAATCAATTTTTCCTGGCGTCTTAAATCCGACCCATTCTTGGTAGAGTTGTTTGAATTACTGAAATTTTGTGGGATCTCAGAGTCAAAACTGAATGGTGTGAATTTCACTGCTGCAGCTGAGTACACCTCCGAACTCTCCACTGTGTCATTTTTGACTGGAGACATTTTTTAGGAGACTAAAGAAAGAAGAACTGACGAGTCACTGAAAAATTGTTTTGAATGTCCGACACTGCATCATTCTATTGATGACACTTTTGAGGAAAAAACACAAATTGTAGGAATAGTTAATTAGTAATGGCTAATGATATGATCCTCTTTCCAGACATGATGAGTAGAAAAGACAATAATAATTTTTGAAAAACAATTGTAGGTAAAGAAATTGAAAGACAGAGACAGGAGAGAAGTATTTGAGTCCGTTGTCTGATTCACAATAAATGTTAAAGGGAGAGTCTCTCATTTTCCATGAAAAGGGAATTAAAGGTTTTGACTAAAATGTACCATACACCCTCAAAAAAATGCACATATTATGCAAACTGACTACTAGAGCTCATCGTACAATGTAATGTACAAAATATATAATAGACCTTAAATTAAGTATTAAGAAACTAGGTATTAGTTTTGATACATGCATACATAGTCGGCACAGTACACACATACACACACACACAACGTGTAAAGTACTGACTGTTGTTCTTTTGGGGGAGACGCAATGTACGCAAATCAAATTAAGCAATTTACCTTAATGGTGCTCAGCAGAGTTGAAACAGACAAAAATTTTCTGACTCTGTAATAATTTCGTTGCAGCAGACTGACAGACAATTACTAACTGCACTCTCTTACTCTTACTCTAGTAGTTAGTATCTGTAGTAGTGTTCACAAGTTGAAATGAGATAATAAGGTAAGGGCTATTCGCTGTGAATGTTTTCATAATACACACACATGAAATAGTGTATTAGTTGTAAAAAATTAATGAACTTCACTCTGCTCGGCTCTTTAAAATTTTAATCAAGTTTTCAACATTGATAAATCTGGGGAGGAGAATTGCGGAATTTGTCAAAATCCATCTTTCAACTCTATTTTCTCAGAAAATAGAAGAAATAGTACAACTCGACTCAAAAAATAGGTTTTTCAAAAGAAGGGAAAAAAATAAGTATTACAAATTCACGAGTACAAAGTATAGAGAGTACAAAACAAAACTAGTTAATGTAAAATTCAGAATTGTGGGGGGATTGGGGGAGATAGAGATGGGGGGAACATGACAATATGACGGATCTTTCTCAGAAGGCTTCACATCACATTGACAGACGGCTGTTGTGTCGTAGACAAAATTAGCACAGGAAGCTCCAAGAGTACATTCAATCCTGTGGATAATTCTTTTGTCCATTCCAGGATGAGATTTTGTGACGGATTTACAACTGGACCCCACGAGTCCCACACAACGTAACAAACTTTTGTCCCAGACTGAGACGGAGTTGTCACCAAAGATCATGCACTCACATCTTTTGGTCTCACATACAAAATAGATTGGCTGGACGTTTACACTGTCTACTGTGGAGCCAATTACTCTTCTGTTGAGGAGTCATCTGAGGATCCTGAACAAGTTGAAATCCCAATTCATCTGGGTCACAGAAATGATTGAATAATTTAATCCCCGTGTACGCTGGGATTATCTGGACTGGGGGAGATAATTGCGGTAATGGATTTGTACTTAATTGTGTGAACATGAATGGGAATTTATATAAGAGATTTTTATGAAAAATATTAATTACTCTCTACTAGCTGTTGGAGGAGGTCATCTTTTTTGAGTGCCATTCTCAATCCGCTTCTTGTTGACTTTGACAAACATGACAATAAGGCGGCCAGGATGAGTAAGATTGTAAATGTCCATTCCATTAGTTTCGATTACCTAGTTTCTAAACAGTTTCAAAATATTTGAACAACCATTTCCAAAACATGGCTACGATTTTTTTTTCTTTGTCCAATTTTTTGGTTTCTTGGCTCCTGATTCATCCAAGCCTCCAAGGCAAAAAAAGGCTCCTACACTATCTTCCTCTCTCTCTAGTAGCCTTGCAACACTCTTGGCTATTTTTAAAATTGACTTCCAAAGTAAATTTTGTTACCATGTCAATTTATGGTCTCATGTTCGTAATTTTGTAAGATTATGTTCAAGGTATGGACATATTATGTAAGCAAATTAGGGTACACTCTAGTCCACCATTAAATTGTCAAAGCTGATGTCGATCATTAGTGTTCAATTTAATTATTTTCAGACCATTATTATTATTGTCATATATAAAGTGAGTTACATTTTAACCCGTCTCAAATTTCAAACACACCTAAACGAACAGAATATTCTATTACTATTTTAGAATAATTTAATTCCTTGTGTAGGAAACGTCCGAGATGCGATTTTACCCACTAAGACTCAATACTGAGTTCGCTATACAAAATGTACAAATCGTAAAAGAACTATACTACACAGTACATAACTTAAAAATGCTTTAGGTTGTTGGTGTTTGTCTGGACTTGAAACATTCCTTTATCCTCTGAATCAACCAAAAAGCTTTTTCTTCCTCAGTCTGCATTTTATCCCACATGAAAAGGTCAATCTCAATCAGAGGATGGCCCAAATTTTTCAATATCTTCAATTCCAATTCATACATTCCTTTCAATCTCCTCTCACTTGCAAGATAGTGCATTTTGGGATGTACTTTGACCAGAATCCTTTTATATAAAGAGCATTTAGTAAATTTAGTATCCGAGATTAAGCATATTATTGCGTCACACCATTTCATTTAAAAGTTTTTGTTAAACAATCAATACTTACGGAATTTTGTTAAGAGAATCGTTGAGGGTGAATTTGTCCTCAATTACTGCAGGACAACCACCAGGCTCCTCAACAAGAACACAATGGTCTGTTCAACAAATAAATCATGATCAAAAGATGAAAATTGGTTTCGTATACATTTTCATGATATAAATCAGAACAGATAATTAATAATTACCAATGTGAAGACCCTGACTCCAAAGACCAGTTGCCACGTAGGTTGGACCTCCGAGTGCAAACTCTAGAGAATTCATAAGAGGGTACCTCCAATTTTTAGCAAGACTTTTAGCAGACTCTTCCAACTTTTGAACAATGTCATTTGAGGGTAGTAGGTGTTGGCTCTCCACACCAAGAAAATTACGAACAGCAGTAATTACGAGGAGGAGAAACAGAGGAGTTGAGTCATAACTCAATAATCCCGATTCAATTGAAGATTTCATCTGTATGTACTTGGGTGAGAAGGCTTTGCGAAGGAGGTCAACAAGATGTTTTCCCCTCTTTCCATAATCCAAAGCTAACAGATCAATGAGAAGTGTTAAGCTATTCTGAGGATCATGCTACAATAGATTTAAAAAAGAGTCATTATTTTTTTAAATAATATACTATTAAAATATGTGACAGTAGACAAGATAACTTCATACAATATCTTTTTTTTTTTAAAAAAAAAAAGCAGGTTACAATTTTTGTGCATGCTGCCTCAATGATTTTACTTTCAAAATCAAAATCTCGACTTCTAGGCTGCTTTCCAAGTGTAGAGAACAGATGAACAAAAGATACAAGTGTGGCTGGATCTTGAAGCATGTCGGGGTCAGATGACACCATCTTGGACAGTCTATCTAACAATTCCTGACTCATGTGTCCCTGTAGAGTCAAATAGTACACAATTTAGGAATACAAATTCGATGACAACTTTTAACTTGAGCTTAAATTTCCATAATAATAATATAATCATACCATGGTAGAAACAGCATTGATGACACTAGAACTAGGATATCCTGCGTCGTCCATATACTTGTTTACTAGAGCTTCGACAAAGTTGTAATTGTAGAATGCGTTGTCTCCTCCTCGGCACTTGTCCGCACACACCCTGAGTAGTAATTCAATTTCTTGTGGGTTCAAAGAATCCACCTTGCTCGTTAGTGTGTCAAAAAGGATGGTCAATAATTTCTCTGGCTCTGTTATCAAGCTGATATCACAGCAGTCTGCGATGAACAAGAAGAAATTGAATGCCTTGTACACGTTGAGTGGAAATCGCTGTCGGATGATGTCGGTAACTATAGACTGAACCACATTGTCCGTCTCTGAGAGGAGAAGATTCCAGTCCAAGTCTTCGGTTTCATGAAGCAACATTTCCAGGTCATCAGAGGCTACCTGAGAATTGAGTCGTATTTCAAAGGACAGTGGAAGAAGTGTGTGAATCTCTGCTGCTTGTGGATAATCGGAGATTTGTTGTAAAAGATATTCTATGTGGACAATATCATGAATACTCAAAGTACATGTATATCCTCGATGGTGTGAAAGCTTGTTCTTGATGACAGCAAGGGCACTTTGCAAAGTAAGGTGGTCTTCAGGGGCCTTCAGGGTAATCAAAATTTCGATGAGTCGGATCAAAGTCTTTGAATCCAGGTGAGCTAAATGATGTTGTGTGGTCTTGGGATTGTACAGTCTCTCGATACAGTGCAGAATTGTTTGATGAACAGATCTGAAAAAGAATAACAATGACTAGCGTTAGATATAATTTGTCATGTACAAAAGAAATATTCAATTGATACTTTGAATTTTAAAATGAGATTACTCTGATCGTTTCAGACGATGATATAAAGTTTTTGTTGTGGAGCCGAGTAATTTCTTTCCTAATTTTGTTGGCTCAAATTCTATGAGAAATTGAAGAATCTCCAATTCTGTTGTACATTTCGACAACTCTTCCACAAAATCTTCTGTTTTGTGTTTTTCCTCTCGTGGCTGACGATTTGCGGCATAGGACTTTTTACGATTTTGAATTATTTGTGTAATTGCTGGAGCAAAGTATGCGACTTTGGATGCTGGAAAGAGAAAGTAAAATATTTTTTAAAAAAAAGTCCATAAAATAAACAATACACGCAATTGAAGCATGTTACAAATGAAATTAACTATTCAAACCTTGACATTTCAGGAGACCATCGGAACGTTGATAATGAGTTGACAATGTCAGAGAACGAGTATTCACCTTAATAATGCGTAATACGCAGTATGTGCGTATGATTGAGGAAATCGATTTTCCTCCAAAGTTAACAATTGACAGCATGATGTGATATGACGAAAATCACTGGGTAACATTTATAAACCTTTTTGGAGAAGTAGAAGAGTGTCTATGATGTCAAGAGACAAAATAAACTTGATTTTTGTTTCTTCAAATACAAAAATTCTCTCCGTCTTAGTTTGATTTTAAAGGAGACAACAACCGCTCTCACATCTTTCTGATGATTTGGTAAATTCTATGAGTTTTTCAGTTTTTTATGGAACTGGACAATTCCATTTCAACATGACCTGTGCAATATGATGTGTAGTTGCGATTGTCTATGCAATAATTCAACTCAATTTATTATGTAATTTAATATATTTAATTTATTATGAATGTTCCAGTACAAAACAATACATATTTTTGAAAACTGTCTCACATATTTATCCACCATGTACTTGTTATTAAAAAGTTTTACGAAAATTATGAATAATTGAGAACGACGCACATCATGAATATGAGTTAAGGTTAACCTTGACCAACAGAAATTTCCATTGTTCCTCTAGTCATTTCTAATGCCGTGTCCTTAGAACGATCTGGTCTACATTTTCTTCTTTTTAAAAAGAGGTTTGCCAAAATCGATTTGCCACGAGGTGAAAGATAGAAAAAGAAGAAAAGAATGGAACTCAAGTGTTGAAATTCACACACTCACTCACACACATTCGTCATCCTCTTCATTTCCTGGCAATTAACTTCCTTCATTGACTCTTTGTTGCCTCCTCCTATCATGATGCGTGAGTATTTCTCTACACATGAGACTTGTACAAGGTGTATTTCCATTATTATTTCATGTGGTAAAAAATTGTCCTCTTTGAATATCACTGACTTGATTTTGGGTCAATAGACCATGTTTCGGAATACACATTTTTCTCCCGATATACACACACAAAGTGTAGACCAGACGTTAGTGAAATCAGGGGAGAGACATGGTACAGGTTATTTACTTTTCCCTCAACATAACATTAACAACCTTATTGAATTAAGAACATTCTTTGTGGGACCAGTACATTATACTGATGGGGGTGTGTAAATATACTCTGAGAATCCTTGTCAATATTTCTTTGTATAATAGGCATACCTATATAAGGTACTCAAGACACTTAAGAATTTTCCTATTGTACATTATGGCTTGAGAGGAAACACACCTGTGCAGGAGTAAACTCATAAAATTATAAAAGAAAATCTGTGATACTCCAATTCAGAATTCTACTCTACTCTAGCATTATTGATGTGTTGATGGATTTCCTGATTTTGGCACATTTAACACACCATTTCTTGTGGAAAGCTCGTTGTGGAAACAACCCTGGAAAATGTTATCCAAAGGTATAATGCTTCACAATTGACATTTGTAAATTTCGAATTCAAACTGTGTGTCAAAGTTCAAGTGTACGAGATTGAAAGTTGGAAAGCTCTACAATGGAACGGTCTTCTTACACATGGAGAAAGCACGAAAAACCAGAACCAGAAAAAACAAAACCCCCTGTCACATTTTACAGTCAATTGGGGAAAAAGAGATTACAAACCATTTGGACAGCTCAGGATTTGGATCAGGAAAACGTTTTTTCTAGTTGGATTGAGTATGGCCCAAGTCTTGCATTGAGTCAGGAGAAAGTCTCGGATTACATTCAAAGTTACCTACTGTTGAAGAATAAAACGTAAAATACTGAATATTTTTGACATTTTCATCAAGAATTAAAAAGGGGAAATATTTTGAATAATATGAACTTTTAGAATTCTAGCACTCCATCATATTTTCAATGCACAAGTCCAGGCAGTTGAGAGCTACGAGGAATTTTTCCAGAGATTTGGATGGTTTCAGAAAGCACCCACACAATATTACTTCCAAATTATTGCAGGAGCATCCCAGAAAGTCTACGATTCTATCATGGAAGAAAGAATGGCAGATCGTCGAAAAGTTGAATTAATCCGAACCAAAAATCTAATAATTGAGAGACATTTAAGTCCACCACCAAACTTTAAACATCCTGTACTCAAGTAAGAACTTTTTGAACTTTCAATTTTTATCGTTTTTTAAAAAAAACTTTTGTATAAACGTTTAAATAATGTATTTCTTTGTTGATACATCCAGTATAAACATTTTGCTCGGGAAGCTAGCAGCTTTACAAGAAGTTGGGAAAAAGACTAGAAAACATATGAAATTTGGGGAATTGCCAAAAATCAGACAGTTTGACGGGTCTAAATTATTTAAGAAAAAGGATAAACAGAATATCATGAAAGCTATTGAGCCAGACAATCAAAGTCCAAATAAAGTTGCTTCCATTGAATATGATTATCACAGTCTTGATCTCAAAACTCCCCAGGACGAAGGATCTGTTGACCTGTGTGACTTCTCTGATTCCGTTTTTGAGTTTTGAGATTCTTTTAATTATTTACGAACAATCTCCAACCCATCCAAGCCCATAGGGAGAAAAATAAAAAGACGGGGAACCCGGCAACTGCTATTAAAAAGATGTAAACAGTGTCCGAAATGTCAGCCTTAATATCCTCATTCCAATTCCAGTCTTTAAAATCCATCGTCAAAGATAACATGCTCCTAATGAAATGATCCATGAATCTAAAGTTTAAATAAATTAATGTAATTAAAAAGAAATGCTCTGACAATTGTACAAACAGAATTCCTTACCCATTGTCGCTGATCATGTCCATTTCTCTGTCAAAATAAATAAGTAAAATTTGGAAGGCAAAAAAAATTTATCGGCTGATTCAAATTCTGCGCGATTTCTTTTGCGGGAGGGCTCAAAAATAGGTGACAAGCAAAAATTTTTCGACCCGGTTCGACTTTTCAAGAATTATTCTGCTCTTTGAGTTTGGACATTTACAGAACAAAAATGATGGCTGACTGGATGAACGAGGAGGTCTCTACCGGAACCACCATCATGGCAGTGGAGTTTAGCGAAGGAGTAGTAATTGGTGCAGATTCTCGAACAACCACCGGGTAAGAAGAGAAATTTTAAAGATTTATTTGAATTGTCATTATCAAAATTGCTGACTCTAAATAATAAAATATTTTTACTGTGTCTCATATAGTGCTTACATTGCCAACCGTGTGACAGACAAACTCACCCGAGTGACGGACAAAATTTATTGTTGTCGGTCAGGATCTGCAGCAGATACTCAAGCCATTGCTGACATGGTGACATATCATTTGGAATTTAATGAGATTGAGACAGGGGAGCCTGCATTAGTTAAATCAGCAGCTGAAGTCTTCAAAGATGTTTGTTACAATTACCGTGACCAAATGACTGCAGGGATTATTGTAGGAGGATGGGATAGTCGACTTGGAGGTCAAGTTTATGCTATACCAATCGGTGGAATGATCGTCCGACAAGCCGTTGCAATTGGAGGTTCCGGTTCGAGTTATATCTACGGTTATGTAGATGCTGAATACAAGGAAAATATGAATAGAGAACAATGTGTTGATTTTGTAAAGAAATGTGAGTCAAATTAAAATTCTAATATGACTAAGCAAAAAAAAATTTTTAATGTCGAAAAGGATTGAAATATTTATATACCATTTATTGTAATTTTATTTCAGGTGTAGGATTGGCCATGAGTCGTGATGGTTCCAGTGGTGGTGTTATTCGTCTTGGTGTGATAACAAAAAGTGGAATTGAGCGTATTGTATTTACTCCAGCCATGCCTGAATTTCCCAAATTTTATGAAGGTTAAATAATACTAATAATACACACAATAAATTTAAAGGAATCTTTAAGAAAACGTAAATGGAGCTGAAGGAAGTTTCCTATTGATTCCCCTCAATATAAGTAACATTGTTTCAAAATTTTCTATTTCTTCTTTTGTTTGATTCGAGCACCTTAAAAAACTTATAGGATAAAACACTACTACTATTTTATACATTGTAGCAGAAAAAAACAACGCTCATAATAAAAAATATTATATGAAGGGAAAGTCTTCTGTTTACACCAACTCAATAAGTATTTTTACATGGTATGTTCACTTCTCTACTCTAATATTCTAGTCTATGTTTTACAGTATATAGTTCTTGTACAATGATTTCATGAGGAATTACGAAATTTGGTACCCATATTAGCTTTCCATTATTGCCAGCAAACCAAGGAAGATGAGGAGGGAAAGAGAGTGAGCTGTCAGTCAAGACGGCCACCTCATGTAACAAATGGAGTGAAAGCCCCAAGTATAAATTACAGAGAGATGAAAGCATGGGCATTTCATGATGAACAACTCATCGTATCAAATTTCATTCCTACTCCTACACTCAGTAATAAACATCCAGTCATCATAATTGCAAAAATTGATTTTTTTCTCCTCTCTTTTATTTAGTGTGCTATGTACAAGTTTCCTAATTAGCGTTGACCAATATTGGAAGCCGCATGTTATAATATATTTATTTTAGTAGATATAAGGACAAGACTCCCATTATCAGCTTATGTTTCGAACAAATCAATCAACCCATGAAAATGTGGACGGTGTAGTATTCAAGTTCAAATGAAAACGAAAATGAATTTTCTGTTTTCAAATGTACAGATGACCCCCTGCCGATTCCCATCATCCCTCACACAACAACAACAATATAAATACTTTCATGAATGGACCCCATCTTTCCACTCTTTGTCCCTTCTAAAAATTTTTTACGGGTGGTCAAACTCGATCATACAATTTAGGATGACAATACAAAAACAGACAAGGCAACGTTAATATGATCTCTCCCAAGTAAGTTGTGTATTAATGAAATGAAGAGTTGTATATTAAGAATAAAAAAAACTCGTTCAGAATCTCTCATACTTAACCCCGAATTTACAGCCGGCAGTTTAGCAGTTGTCAGCAGTCAGTTGAGCAATCACGATCGACGTTGCTCTTTTCCAGTTTCTATTCTCGAGTAGTACATTTTAATTGGACATCAAATATTAATACCATCTGTCCTCATCTCCTCTGTAGTGTCTTTCTCTCTCTCTGACTTAGTTGGCATTTGAGGGATTTGGATTTAGAGTGACAGTCAAGGTCTTTGAGCTGCGTTGAAGAATAAAATTCAAGTGCAAGAAAATAATGGAGTCATGTCATCAAAATTCGGATCCGAATTCGTCTTGCAGTGTCGTCAAGTATTCCTCCTCCAAGTCAGTCGTAGTTTCTCAGAGTCAAGAAAAATTGCCGACAGCCCTGGAAACTAAATCTGTTGCGGTTCCAGACTACGTCCGTGTCCTAATGGTGACAGGTAATGTTGTGGAATGGAGTCTTACTATTTTGTATAATATGTGTAGATTTACTACTAGGTTGTGTGGTTATGTCTGTCCTGTATAAAAGGAGTGAAGAAGGAAATAATCCCCATGTACTTATAAGTGGTATATATGTATTTATCACGGATTTAGATGTAAACGGGAGAACAAAACAATTGCAAGTTCCAGCTGCCCTGGATTTGTTGAGACCCAAGAGACCCCGGACCACATTCACCGAGAAACAAGTGGAGGCACTCGAGCTTGAATTTCTTGACAATCACTTTGTCTCTCAAGTAAAACGACAAAGACTCTCAGCCTCCTTGAATCTTTCTCAAACTCAGGTTCAATTTTCAATCTGATATTCAAGTTAATTAATCTGTGGCTTCCCTCCTCCTCCCCCTCCTTTTCTACTTTTAATTGACGGCCAGAGACTTGAGTTGTATTTAGGAAAAGGAGGAGATAGATAAAGGAGGAGGAGATCCTACATTCCACCATCATATAAATTGTACATAATCAAATTATCCTGTGTACTACAATACACACTCACACCATTGTATGTACTTGTACAAAATCCCTTTGTCCCTTTGGTGCGTGAATGTTTTAGAAAGAGAAAATACTTTTAGAAATATTTCCCAAGATCCAAACATTAAAAATCCAAAATGGCTCTTTCGGGAATTGTCTCTTGAAAATTCACTCCAAATTTTATAATGGTCCATACTCGGTACAACATGGCGTAACGTGTGTCTTTTTCCTTTTCAGATCAAAGTCTGGTATCAAAACCGACGAAGTAAATGCCACCGACTCGGGTGTACTCACCAAGGCAAAGGGTCCTCTTCTTTTTCCTCCTCTTCCACATTCTTGGAGTCTGTTGATGAACGGCATATGTCATGGACACGAGGAAACCAGGCTGATCGTTTCTCCGGAGAATATGAGCATTGTGAAAAGAAGAAGAAGAAAGAGGAGCCGACAGAGGAGGCAATGAAGACAAAAGAAAAATTAGCTACTACTCTTCTTCCTCCTCCTCCGAATCCAAAGATGATGATGACCACCCATCCCGGATTTCATCCATGGAATTGTACGAGTCGACCGGAACTCGTACAATTTCCTCGACTCCAGATATGGTCATCTTCAATTTCACTTTCAGCTCCCCTTTCACTTTCATATCCTCAGCCAAAGTCAGTGACATAAATTATGGGATTTTTACACAAAGATCACGATTACACCTACTTAGTATCTTACGTGTGAGGGGCTGGTAGGGCTATGCTAAGGCTAGGCTAGTGTCTGCCTTAAAGTACCTTCGTCTGACTCGGACTGGTGGAGGAGGTAGTCGAAATTTCTTTGGACACTTGTACGTCCTCTTATCTCCGAGAATGGTCTTGAGGAGGATGGAATAGCTTCATAAATTCTATTTTTATTATCTCTATAATTTTTAAAACGGATCCCCGTCTCCCATCCCCCCTATTCTTATCCCTTCTCTTCCCATTTCTCCTCCTCCTCACACGAGGAAATAATACCTATACCCCACTATTTTTTTATGTTTTCTTTTTTTTCTTCAAAAAAAATTATTGCAAATACAATTCTCAATCATTTACCTTTTGGGGAGGATAGATCATGGGGGTCTGTGTTTCTGACTACTCCAGCTGTATGATAGTACACCGATTTGTAAGTAGTCCCATTCCTCTTATCCTTCTCTGTAAATTATAATGTGGAGTCCATGATGGTGTAATAATGGCCACCGTCAAGCCATTCAATGGCCAGATTATATTTCAAATCCCTACATATATACACACAGTATTTGATTTATCCTTCTCAACCCGTATCCTCCTCCTCCTCTATAACTATCATTTTTATTAAATTTTCATGATTAGATTGTCTTCCAAAGGATAGTGACCTTTACGGTAAAAAGTGGTCATGTCTTGGGCTAAAAGAATTGAGCATTATTTGTAGGAAATGTGTTTTTTTAACCTAATTAAAATACGAGTTGAAATTTTGATGACTCCTCTCTGACCCATTTTTCCTAATTAAAGTCATTGTGTATTTATGAAGTTCATGAGTTTCTTGGACACTCGCCCATTCCACGATTTACGGTGGATCAATTTTTGAAACCGAATATCATTTTTATACATCATGTAAAATTTTTTATAGCGAGCGGACTAGAGGTTTTTGGATAGTTTTTAGATATGAAATTTAATTCAAACACAAATTGATATCACGAGTTTAACAAGCACAAGTAATTATTTAGTAACATTTTATAATGAATACTAAATATGATAATATGTGATAGGTAAAATCCTAGTTTTATATAACCTAGTTTAGAGTATCCTAAATACAATGTAATATAAAATTTGTGTGTGTGTCCATATTTCATGTTAGCTTGAAATTCCTAAAAAGAGTTGTTGACAATTTGAAAGGTCTGCAACAATTTATTGCAGTGAATTTATTTTTAACTTATTTTTGTTCTCTTAATTCATAATTAATATAAATCCTCTTGTAGGATTTCTCTTCATCTGTAGTGTATAAAAGTATAAGTCGTTCTTGTTATAATTATGTAACAGTTTATTAATTATTGCTCTTCAATTTCATTCTAGCCTTCTCTACTCTGTTGCAAAAAATGACTGCACTTGTGAATAAAGTAAAGGGAGAAGTGTGTATAATTAAATATTTAAAATTCGATTGTGGGCAATACACAGTTGCACACGTACTGTATAGGATAATAACAACTTGGAATAAAACTAAATAATATGAAGCCTCTTTTTTGTCATTTTGACCGTCCGTAGTATCTACTTTGTGTACTTATAACTTATAAGTACTGACTCAATTAAAATAATAACAACAATGAAACGATCACAAATTAACATTATTAGGGTTCCTAGAAGAGGTGTACTTAAAGAAAATTTTGGGCAATTGTTCAGGCCGACTACCTTAAAATTGGGTCAAACTCAAAAGCACTAAATGATGACTGACTAGTAATTCTTATATAACATGTAAATATGTGTGTAATTAGAACTAACATTATTTAACGAATAAAAATTTTTAAAATCCGAACAAATCTAGATTAACTTTAATAACAATATGCACATTATTTTTAAATTAAAAGATTTTCAATTTCCAACCAAAAGGTTGAAAATTAAAGATGAGGTAAGGTCATTCTTCAAACTGAAAATAGTAAATATTATTTAAATGTATGTAGTAGATAAATCGTAACAACAATAACTGTAGCAGTTTAAGTAACAATTAGATATTAGGATGCCCTGCTTTTTTGGAACCGATCGAAGATAGAACAGAGCAGTTTTTAATTACTAATTAATTAAAAGGGAGAAGGATAATTTCGATTGCGACTAGATTCAACGGCCAATGATCCTGTTGTCATCGTCAATTGTCCCGTCTTCCTTCTCCCCTTTTCTTTTCCTGGAGAGGACCAAAAAGATGCAGCCGTTGAGAAGGTAGACAAAAAACACTGTCCAGCCAAGGAAGAAAGAAAACCCTGTGTGTGTCGGAAGAGTAACGTCATTAGAAAATCAAAACTTTCACATTTCAATAAGTTTCCTACGACACCCAAAAGAACCAAAATTACCGTATTTAACAGTTGACCCTTTAGGATGATTGAAAGGCACATGAGTTTGCTCATAGCCAACTAATGTGATGGTCACTTCCAAAACTACCAGTATTGTTAACACTGAAAAATTCATCAATGCATTAGTCAGCCTATGACATCGTAATTTAAATCAAATTCCATATTGGTAAAACCAAAAACTCACTGGTTATAAAGTAAAGCCCAGCTGCTAGCCTTTTGTACACATATCTTGAATTTTTGAAAGTATAGAATGCGGAAAATAGGGAGATGAACATCTAAAAAGATTCACAAATTGAAAAATCAAAAGAAATTGTTAAAAAACATTATTTTGACAATTCTCTCTGTCATAAAGACTAATACTGAGAAAAATTTTCTTACAGTGAACAGACTCATTATCGCAAAAATTGTCACAGTCCTCGTGTAATCTGTCACATTGTATATTCCACGCAAAAAATCAATTATTACAACTAATTAAATCGTAAGAGTTCATCATTTTTATTAAATTAGAAATGAATGTAAAATTATATAATAGTGTAATTTATTTTTAGAACAGTAAATTCTCCTTCAGTGCATTATTCCACTTCTCTAATTTGCAGACTCTCTACTTTGTATTGTAATTAAACTGATTTAAACTAGCGAATTTTAATGAAAAGAGAAAGCTTTCCCTTAGGGTTCCTTTTTTTCACTCCGACATGAATGACGTCAACGTATCAAATTTCCAAGCAAATTAAAAGAAAAGGGAAACTGAGAAAGGGAGAGAGAGGTATCCTATCCTATCCATCGTATCCAATTTCCATTTGTCTTTTTTTTGCAAAAAATAACTTGTCTTTCTTTTTTTGCGAAAAAGAAGAAGACTGGAAGGTATCGCTATCTCACAAGGTAAGAGAATAGAGAGAAGAGAGAGAATTGAAATTTCAAAGAAATGCTAAAAGCTTTTTATCCTACATTTTTATTACATTGCAAAATACTCTCTCGCTCTGCTAGGTTGTAATAGGCTATTAGAATATATGATATAATGGTATCATAGTACGTGTACTCTTCTCCTCTTCTTCCTCTTACAACTTTAAATTACTCTCTTTCTTTCTCTCTGTATAAAAATATATCGCATCATTCCTCCCTTTTATCCTGACTTTGTTCCTCACTTTCACCGGAGAAAGGAGGGCGCTAGTGAAAAACATTTAATCTTCATCAAAAAAAAGAATTTAAGCTCACCGATGACGTGTTCATTCAACCCTGGGTCTCTTTTTATCTCCTCCCGATCCGGGAACAATGCTGTGAGTTTCAAGAAAAAAAATTAGTCTTTGATGTCAAATGGTAAAACAATTTTGGAAATTATTTAAAGGTAAGATTTTGTGATACATTCAAGTGTGCACAAATTCATTAATAAAATGAATGAATAATACAAACATTTGTTACTTACTGTGTGACTTGCACCAAGCTGAAACAGAGAAAAAATAAAGTGAGTATACAAGAATATCACACACATTTTAACGGGTCATGACCCAAACTGTCCATTCTCCTCTTTTGAGTATTTATCATTTTTTACTTTCACTCTCCGACAATACCCACTTTCCTCATTTACAATTCTGACATTCCACAACGGCTGGGAAGGAAAGAGAGAAGTGAAGAAAATGGGGGATGACAGGTCAAAAACCTCAACATGACTTGGGCGGGTCAAGCTATGCAGTATTTATTTCCCAATGTAAATTTAATAGTTGTAATGTAAATAGGATTTCGAAGGGAGGAGGAGGAGATGGTTGGGTTTTTCTGTACTCTTGAAAATTTATTAATTGCCCACAACCAGTGGGAAGAAGAAAGAACGGTGGTTGTTTGAATTCCAAAGAGTTTAAGCCAAGGACTGGAATTTGGGTTTGGAGAAATATTTCCCCAAGCATACACAGGATCTTGACATGCTAAGAGACAGGCAGGGATGGAGAAATAGTTGAGAAAATTCGCAAGGAAAATTCATCTGCGAAAATTTTCCACAGACTCTCCTCTCGTTCTTTCACTCTGTCTAGCTTTCTCATATTATGCAAATATTACAAGAATGGAAAAAGCTTCATCTTGCTTTGCTTTGAAGGTAAAAGTTTATCCGATCCCCACGTCACTGACGTTCTCAGAATTGCACAGAGAGAGAGAGTACAACAAAAGAGCTTGGAGCTTATCCTTTCACCGCACAATCCAGTCTGTCTATATTGTACACATGCAAAAAAGTCTTGTTTTTGTCTTGAAGCGACGGACCGACCGTTTTCTATCCCTGCATCCATAGTCCCATGGATTTTGATCCTTGGCCAAATTCAAACATACTACACAATACAGTAATAATATGTACTTGTTCTCCTCATCCTCATCCTCCTCCTCCTCATGACTGAGGTGGTGTTGCGAATTTCAATAAAAAATATGCAGAGACGAAGATGGAAGAGAAGCCATGGAATAAATTTAAATTCTCCCCGAAGGACTTCTCCAGCTCCACTCTCCTTGAATGACTGGAGAACAAGACGAAGATGGAACACAGGCTCCACTCACTCCTCTATATATTGTCCCATCTGCTCTAGGTAAAGCTTTCTCCTCTCCCTCGGAATTCCACTCACTTTCTTCCTTTTCTCTTACTCCATGGAAATCAGTGAAGATTAATTTTTTCAATTTTCTTAAGTGACCTCCAACAACTATTCATTCTCTCAGCCATAATTCCAGGTCATCAGAGTTGGGAAGTATTGATCGAGGCCCTCGATTCGAGGGATCATTGACATGACAGAAGAATCCCTTTTCCCCTTCCCTCCTTCCATAAATTATGGTGATGTTATAATTTTTTTCCACTCCAGAAATTATGAATCTGCATGAATCTATCAATCTTTGCAAAAAATGTTTTTATCTCTCTCTCTCTCTCTTGGAGTGTGTGTGTGTGAGGAAAACTGGTTTGGACATTTCCCTGACTAGAATGATTGCGTGCAAAAGGAGACAAATGATGGACAAGGGGGGAGGGGAGGGGGAAGGAAGGTGTACATTTTCTCTCTCTCTCTATTCTCACATGATGAACAACCATCCCGTACATTTTTCTTACTTGGAGCCACCACAAGGACCAAAAACCCAGACTCAGACACACAGACGCAGACAGAAAAGAGAGACAGAGAAGGAAATATGACAAAAGGAGCTTTTCCTCTTTCTCCTCCTTCATCTTCTTTATCTTCATCATCATCATTCTCCTTACTCTCTCATTCCGGAAACCACTCTGAATTGGGAAGGCACGCAGACTTGAGGAAGGCCCCTGTCTCATTTGTTACAACCTTACCATTCTCCCTCTCCAGCCAAGAAGAAATAAAGAAATTGGCCAAGGTAGTTAATCCTACCCCTCCCATCCCCCACAAAAATCTCTCTCTCCCCACTTTCCCCAGTTGAGGGGAAACGAGATAAATTTGCAATTTATAATTTAACCAAGACAGACTCAAAGTATCTATAGACATTTCCCTTCTTACATGACAGAAATTTTCAAAAAAAGATATTTTTGAATGACAAGACGGAAGGAGAAAGTTTATATGTGGTATTATTATTACTGTAAGAAAATTTTTCTTTTTCTTGCCTTCTTTTACTCTTTTTATTATTGCAAATGTTAAAATATGACATAATTCCATGAAAATTTTAACCACAGGTTTCCTCCTCACAAAACTACAACCCACTTTTATGTGATATGTTTTGTGTAGAAGTTTAGTCATGCAAACTATGTTACATATACGTACATATGAAAAGTTGATGGAATATTTCAAAATTATTCTGGGTCTCAAGATTCTAACCAAAATTTTGAACCAAAAACTTTTTCATCCTCGATCCAGACCACAACAAGTCAAGTGCATACATCGAATACCAGCTCAAGAGAAAGAAGTATCCCTCCAAAAAGTTTCCAAATGGTTGGAATTTTGTGACAGCCCCTCAAAATTAGTATTTATTTATTTTCCTCTCAAATTCAAGAGCAAGAATTTCAGCATACTAAAAACTCTCCATCCCAAAACTCCTAGTCAACTTTAATTTGTTATTAAATGTGTGTGTGCGTGTGGATTTCGCAATATCTAACAAATGCATGTACACCATCACAGATGAGTCCTCCTCCCGAAAAAGCTGGTCCTTCTCTTTTGCCTACTCCCTCATGGACCCTTGCATTCCCGCCAACTCTTGATGTCAAGGCACTGTGTCTCCACAGCGAGAGAAAGAACCTGATATTCTAGTCAACTTTCTCTCTAGTTGACTAAATAGATTCACAAAACTTTTCTATTCTTTGTAGCTCTTTGACGCTCAAGTCGACAAAAACATTTTTTTCTCTCCTCCTCCTCCTCCTCCCTATTCATACATGTGTCGAGGAATATACAGCCAATTTTGACGTTCAAGTTTTAATACTATCCAAATGGAAAAGACTGGAATAGCTGTGTGTCTCTGTGTGTGTCTGCGTGTGTGTGGAATGTACTCCACTGTACAGACTTTGTATTATCTTAATGCAAAAGTATTCCCTCCTTCTCCATATTTACAGGTGGTGGTCTATATTAGAACAAAACTCTCTCTCTCTCTCTCCCTCTCTTTATATCTATACACACGAAATTGTGTCTCGTGTACATTTTACGGAGAAAGTTTCTCTCTCTCAACTTTTGCCCCATTTGTCTGTCTGTGGCCAGAAAGTTAGTCTATAACTTTGTGCACAATCCATTTAGTAGTTTTATTCCTTGTTTCTCATCCATCTCCCCCTTTCCTGACACACGTACACACATTCATCACACGTCAACAAATTTAAATCAACACCCTTGTATTTGTGTGTGTGTGCTTCTCATCATGTCACCAACTTAATGATATTATCCGATATCTTTCTCTCTCTCCCTCTCTCCTCGACTACATATGGATAGTTGGGTTCCATCCAATTAATGTCTGTTCAATAGACAGGATGTCTGTCCATCTCCATTGATGAGTTCCGAGAAAAACTGGGGAGACACACAGGGAGTCTTTGTGTGCGGGGAAAAAATTGGAAAGAAAGGAAAAAAAGAATTGTCACCCTCAATTAGGAGATATTGACTACAGTCTTTCCCGAATCCGCGTCAACACTCCGAAAGAATTATTCTGTCCCTTTTTTAATTACGCTTCCCCGGTTCCTCTCAATTCATCTCTAATGGTCAATTATAAGATTTAGAGAGTTGGAATGTGTGTCTGTTTTTTGGGGAGGAATGATTCTTACACAATTATTTAGCAATGACTTAGAATTCCCTTAGAATCCGGTTTTCTTGGGACGGATCGGATCAGAGGAGAATAGAGGGAGTGGGTAATTCAGTGGACAATAATTAAAGGGAAAGTACAAGGATTCCATTTATAGATGGACAGACTCAAGCTTGAGCTCTTAGAATTTCCTATACATGTACACAAGTAAAGTTGGCACACACACGTCTGTGTACGTTACGTACATACGAGAAAAAAGGGAAAGTAAAAGGAAAAAAGACAATAAGATTCCTCTGCTCCCCTTTCTCCCTTCCTCTTTCTCTCTCTATGAAGGCAAGGGAAAGACTTTCCCTTTAATCTAACGATTCGCGTTCCCGTCGTTTCCCGGGTTTTTATGTCTGAAATTGCATTAAGTGTATAGTTGACAAGGGGAGGGGGAGGGGAGAGAGTGTGACAGGATGGTTAACTAACAAGTCAAAAAGAGAAAGGGATAAAGTTGCGTAAATAGAAAATACAGATAGGACTTTATAACTATAGGCAGAGGGTTAATTCCCACAATGATTACAAGTCTCCCTGTTCTCATCCCATGTACATAGATGTTATAGAGTGATAGTGAGAGTGTGTGTGTGTGGATGTGTGGAACTTTGTCTCGAGTTGCTGAGATGGTGAGGAGAGTTCGGGGGAGAGAGAAAAAGTAATTAACGAGCAGCAGCGACCGAAGAAGATGATGATGACGAAGGAAGCAGCACCAACGACTTTTGTTTTCCCCCCTCCTCCCTCCCTCTCCGTCATGCTATTTGACCGTCGAGACAATCTAGACAAGACTACATTACATCACATACATACATACAAATACACACACACACACACACAAGCGTTTACAAGTTCAAGACATGCTTTTATCCTCCCGTCCTCCTCTTCTCCTTCCAAAATTAAACAAAGTGTTGTGCCTCCCTGTTTGTCTGCCTCCGTACTTCATCATGGGTGTCCGTTTCCAAAGATGATCCAATTAGCAAAAATGTTTTTACCTCTCTCACACACACACTCTCTCTCTATTCCTCAGGTAAAACACACAGTGGAAAGGATTTATTATTCTTAGCCTGAATCTAATTTTCTCTATTCATACACACACAAACCCATATTCTCCTGCAAACTGCTAACTTTTTTGCAAATTTTTTTCCTCTCTGAAAATTGGAAAACATTTTTAATGGAGTAGTAAATTTTGTTTTTCATGCTGACGAGGAACTCTACTTGCATGTATTTTTGTCAGTTTTGTAATTCCAGGATTTTCTTTCCTTCCTTCCTTAGAAATTGTCAAAAATTCTTTTCTCATTTTTTTCCCAATGTTCAATTTAACTGAGCTCTCCAGAATCCCTCCATCCATTTTTTGCCATCTTGGAATTTTGGGCTGAATTGTCAAATTGAGAATTATATTTTCAATTTTATGAAGAAAATTTTATTTCAAAAATTGTGTGATTAAAATACATATAACCAGAGAAAAAAAATATCATTGTGATTTGGCAGAGGAAATTTTTTTCGTCCACATCTCTCTCTCTCTCTCATGGACAGAGGATTCGATTTGGAGAGTCAGTGAAATGTGAAATGGATCTGATTGTGCAGTAGTGTTATATAATATATATTTTTTTATATTGATTTTTATGCTCTTCTCTCCCCTCTCTACGTGTGTGTACACTCAATCATTATATAATAAAAAAAGAGTTGGAGAGCTTTGAAACCAATCTGAGAATGTAAGTTTTTTCCCGTCCCCATTATATTTTGAGAATATGTATACACACACTCACTCTCTCTCTCTCTCGCACACACATCATCATCGACTGTTCAGCCACCCAAGTTTCCTAGAGAGAGAGAATCCAGAGAGAGAGTAAATGTTGTGATAAGACCAGAGGCGCTGGAATGAACCGACGACGCTCTCCAGGAAAAGAAGCACCGACTGGAGAGGTGAAAGTAGAGAAATATATGTTGACTCTTGACTTTAGCTGAACTTTTAGTTAAAGGTGACAAGCTGCATTTTCTATTTTCTCTCTCTCTCTCTGTGCAAAGGCATCTGACAATCGACAGCCAGGATTTTTTCCTCCACTCATTCTCTTGTGTACATACTACAGGAGTATGTAGGGACGTCAAGTATGAGGAGAAGAGGAGAAAAAAGTTAATAATATGATTCCTCACCGGCTCTCCACTTCTTCTTCCTGGGCCGGGGTTCTATCACCTCTATCTAAACTTTCTCTCACTAGCCGAGAGTCAAGTGGAAGGAAGATGATCCTCAATGATGAGAACAAGATGAAAAGAAGGACGTAGAAAAGCAATTGTCCTTTTCATTTCTTACTTCTCTTTTCCCTTCTCTACTCTACTCCACTCTAGTCACCTTCCAGTCCACCTCCTTATTTTCCCAGAACTTCTTCTTCTCTCATTTCATCCTCACACATACCACCAAAGACAAGATTTCTCATCCTGGATTTTAGTGGGATACTCTTTCCATGTCCTTACAGTAAAAAAAATTCCAAAAATCAACAGACAGTTTTAAGGACATGCTTAACCACCCAAGAAATTGCAGTATCCTGATTTACACTTCTAGCCTTTTCCACCTGAAAAAACTGGACAACTAAATAACTCACGTGACATGATTTTCTGTTCGGTGAGTCAAACGTTTTTGTGGGAATCAATTTTACACTCATCTCAAAAATCCAAATGATTCGGCAAGAATTCGATTGGCGAATAACTGTACGAGCAGCAAAGGATTTTGCCCTCTTAAACAATTAAGCAATTGACCTCCACAAGGATTTGTAAAAACGTGCGAGGACGAGTTGCTATTTTTGCTAAATGTTTTGTCCATGATTTCCTTCTATCCATTATTTCTATCCCACTCGATTATCCCCAACTGGAATGCATTTATCAGCAAAAAACTCACGTTTTTTGCAATGGAAATATTTTTCCTTGCAACTGAATTTTAATTTGCTAATTTATTTAAATATAGCAGCTGATGCATTCGGTGAAAATGAGTATTTAAGTTAAAGTATTTTTTCCCATGAGAATATTTCTACAAAAATTTATACGCTCAGTGACTGACTGTTGACATTTGTTTGTTTATGATTTGACTTGGAAATAAACAGACCCCAGACACGTACACACACACACACATCATACACGTTGAGGATGATGTTCCTCCTTGTGAGTAAAATCAAATCAATTATCTGAGAAGGAGAGCACATGGAAATGGCCTTGCAGTCTCTTTACATAAATATGAACACATGGGAATGAGGGAATTCTCAACTGCCACGATGATGATGATGATGATGCCATGCTAAAGCTGAGAGTGTCAAAAAGCCAAAATGCGAAACGGTAACTCGTCAGCTCCAACTCCATGCTTTGATGGTTATGAAATATATAGAAAATTTGCCTTAGAGCTTCTCCTCCCTGTTAGTCACGTTGCAAAGAAGCAGCTGTACTTTCTACATGACTATATTTAGGATTTTAATTGGATCTCTCTCTCTCTCCCTTCCATCTCGACTACATCCTCCTCCTCTACCTCCGTGTGTACATCCTACATACGAGAGGAATATGAAAGATCACAAGTAAAGCTCAATTTGTCTCTTGTAAAGTTAACCATCCTTGCCTTTCGTGTAATTTTTTTAGCAAATATTTACACCCCTTGTCAAACCCGACACTCTCACCCTCAGTCCCATTTCTCCATGGATTACTGACCTCTCCCAACATGTCAATGTCAAGATCAATCTGTGTCCTCCCTCATACAAGTTATGATGATGAGGGTCAACGATTTTTTAAAAAAATAAGAAAAAACATGCACGCAATAATATTTTCAAAAGAAACGTTCTCTCATCCTTCACCTTTTTTCGGGATGATCAAATTGAGCGAAGGATTTTTCTGACTAGAAAGGGGGAAATGAAGAAGAGACATCGATCCTTAGGTTGGTTTAATAAAAAATGAAATTGTGCAATTAATATGCATGTCACATGTACACTTCGGAGTAGGTATAAATTTCGAGGGAAAGAATGATTAATGTACTATCCCTCCTTTTCTCTTCCCCTCCCGGGATACAGTAGACACCGAAATACGGGGAAGCATTATTTTAGGCAAAATGGAGAATTGTCTACGAAGTAGAAGGGAAAGTAGAACTCAGATAGAGAATGGAATGTGAATTCTTAAATTTTCTATATTGACGGTACATTAATAAACGGATTTTTGCATGACTTTTTTCTTGATGAGATCATTCAATCACTTCATTAAGTATTTGTATTAAGTATTTATATCTTTGTGCAGACCCCTTAAATACCCGGGTAGACTGTACACAATGGACTTACTCTCTTCGGTGTGGTTGGCTTTTCTGACGGTACGACAAGTCTTCCAGAGGCCGGCATTACTTGAGACAAATATCGTTTGACTCCCTGGCGATGTATAATTATGGCTCACCAGCTGACTCTCGTCCCCCATCACACCGTACCTGAGAAGAATCAAACCAGAAACACTATTAGTCACATTGGATTCACACACACACACACACACATGACTACACCTCTTCTTCCCCTCCAGCAATTAAAGACTTTTTGGAGATTGTCTCCATTAACATTTTATAATTCCACAATTTCACGCTCAATACTCTTCAACTTGAGCCCTTCTCTTTTTTTTACACCGTAAATTAATGACCCTTCCATCCATATATCATACATACATGTTCTGGTGTACATGTCTCACACACCAAACCCTTCCCTAATGAGTGACTGTCTCAACTGAAATATTATGGTCATGTAAATAAAGTTGAGACAAGGAAATCCACAGAGTTAAACATTGCAGGGGAAAAAGGAGCATCAGGTTAAGAAATAGTGAGAAAAGAGAGCACATTTAAATCTGTACTCGTAAATAGGGATTTTGTGTGTGTATGTGTGTGTGTGGGATTCCTGGATGATCAAAAATAAAGTCTTGTGACCCTTTGGCATAAACAAAAAGATGGAAAGAGATTATTTTTATTTGAAACCTTTTTTATACATAAATATTTTGTTCAATCTTTCGCCCAACAAAATGCATCTGCTTGTCAATAATTTAGAAATGAGATTTTTTTCATGTGCAATTTGCCAAAGTAAATAAGATTGAGGTTGAGCAGCCGTACACACACACACAGTACAGCGTGACTGGAGAGAGAAACGGAGGAAACTAATTACAAAGGGAGTGAGGAGAAAGAGAGAGAGAGTCATAATCTAAATAATGTAGTAAAATTTTAGCTGGGACTTAAACTTGAGCAGATGTGGATTATATAAAGCCATACATTCCCACCGTCCTTTATGCATCCAATGCAGACGGAGATGCAGAGAGAGGCAGTCCCTCGTTACTCTCCATTTGTACACTCTCCATCCCCCTCTCCTCTATACTTTGTATGATTAATGAAGATCCTCATGGACTCTTCCCCTCTTTCTACATACATAGCAAAAGACATGCAGGAAAAAGATTCTGGAAGATTATAGGGAGACATCCCATCCCATACATCTATATTAGGCTCAGAGAAGAAGGTGGAGGCAATAAAATGAGTGAGGGGCCACACACACAACGAGATTGACACGCTGAAATGGACGGGGTGAGATGACAACCTACCCGCCTTTTGAATGGCTTTGGAAAATGAGCATCCTCCATCCTCATCCTCTGTTGTCTCTACAGTCTCTCTACTGCACTGTCGTGAAAGTCTTGCAATTAGTTGTATGCCTGTGATGCTATGGAAAGATAGGGTATTATCATGCACGGGATTTGGCATGGGAAATTATGGGGAGCACTAACGCTGGCTGCTCCAAGGTACACACACAAAAGAGAGACCGAGAGAGAGAGAGAGAGGATGAGAGTCAGTAGCAGAGCTTGGGATGAGCCCAAAGACTCCGATTAGAAATTGATGAAGTTTCTTCTCCATTTCGGGAGACGAGGAGGAGAAAGGATGATGAAGGATTATTCGTCCACTTGTTCTTCCTCGCCTCCATCTCCTTTCTCCTTGTCTCCACATCCTCACAATCCATGTTGTGGGTAAACATCGTGGAGACATCACCACACAGAAAGACAGGGCCTTAATGAGCATTTGGCTGGGACTTGTCTTGGGTTTTATTAGTAGGGGAAATTATGGCAAATGAGATCCTTTCTTGAATTTTCAGCTCCTTCTTCTCCTTCCCCTCCTCGTCTCTTCCACTGTTTTTATTACGATACAAACTCCTGTATGTAAATATAACCTTTTCTCCCCTCCACACACACACACTCAATCCTTATCCTATGCACATTTATGTTTGTACAACTTTGATATTGTTTTCCCAAAAGGGATAAGGAGCTTTGAGGGAGAGACCCCAAAGTATCTCTTTATCATTGTCGGGTCCAACATATTTTTCCAAAATAAAATTGATTCGAAGGGGGGGGGACGCCATGAACTATGGGATTGTGATAAAGCTAGTTATTTGCACTCAACACAACCCCTCATTATCTACACACTACACCACACTAGATACCCGGAAAGGAGTGAACCGTAAATGCCCTTTCACGGTCACCATAATTTTTTCAAATGTTTAACACACTAAATACTCTGCTAAATATCGAGTTGACCCGTATTTTGACTGCCGGGACTTGAACTCAACTTTTTACGGTGGACGTGTACAGTGCACACAGTGAGTACTGAAATGACTTGAGAAATCAAAACCAGCATGACTCATGACATGCCAGACGGGCATTAGCAAAAAACCGTTTCCTAGCTAGCTGTATGTATGTGCGTCTAAATCAGGGGGCGGAGACGGCGAGAGAAAAATATTGTGCACACACACACGCAATAATAAATTAACCAGCGTCCCCCTCAGTGTCAGACTACACACAATAACTGTTATGCATACAGTGGGTCCGTGTGTGTGTGCAGGTAATTGTACTGTTGGGTTAGCTAATCAAGGGAGAAAGAGTTGTGTTGGATTAATCTTTAATATTAATGATGAGTGTGTGTTACCCGGGAGAGCGAGACTCTTTTTTTTATTCTGCCACCATATCCGTCCACAGTCTCACTGGTACGTTATCTTGAATGTCATTTCTACCATTCATATTTTATGCACAGCTCAAGTACTGCTGGGGCAGGGTAGTTAAAAGTAAGCTGAATGGACACACACACTCAGGAAGAGATTCGAGAAGGAAGAAGTGGAGGAGGGTCAACGCAAAATATTCTAAATGACGAGTCTCTTCAATTTGTGTATTTGGGGTGTAATTTTGGAAGTGAGAAAAAAATCATAATATTTGAGTGTGTATTTTATAAAGAAAAAATAATATTTTGTTAGGTGTTTCTCCAAGAGCCTTTTGCCTTTCATTTCATGTGAGTGATTCTCGGCTCAAGTCTCACGGAAAGAGAGAGAGAGAGAGGGATTTCAACAAGGAGAGAACCCAACACCACCGAGAAATATGAGGAGGAAACATAAATTTCTCAGACTTTACTACACTACAACCTCTCTTCGTCAGAAGGAGGAAAAATGTGGAGCGGAAATTCAACTTGAAGTTTCTTCTTCTCTCTCTCTCTTTTTTCTATCTTTCTTAGAACGTCACACCCAACAGACAAGGTATCACTTTTACTTGGGAATCCCAATGCTAAATTTAACACGTCAGTGAAATCCTACTCTAACCTATACCAAGTCAACATCCACCGAGAGACCCAGCGAGACTCGAAGAGAGAGAGAGAGAGAGCTTGAGAAGTTAATGCGAGTGTGTGTGTGTATGTTTTTTTTTGCAAACTCAATTTATGAAAAGTTGTAGTGAGCCAAAAATCATTACAAATTACACATACACACAATTTAAAACTAAATGTAGGGTTACGACCACCTCGAATCCTCTAATCTCAGTGACTGTCTCCAAAATCAGTGCAAAATTTATTTGAAGAAATATTCACATTTCATTTCATAGCAGAAGAAGCAGGAGTGAAAAATTTTCGAAGAGAAAAAAACTTGTTAGCATTGTATTTCAAATTAATTTCAGTTCCATTTTTTTGAAATTTGACTACTCCTTTCTTTTTCTTCCAGGGCATTTTGAAGAGAAATGCCATTCCCCGAATAATGGCTTCGCCTACAGTACTGCATATATTTACAGATTGGAATATTTGGAATAAATGATTTCTCAAAATCTCTTGAGAGAGGAAATATTTGGAAAATTTAGAAAAAGCTTTGATAAAGCAAGAAGAGAAAGTGGAGGAAAGAAAAAGGCAGCGGAAAAACTTTTGCCAAGACTCCTTAAATTGAGAGAGAATTTGAGATGGTGCTTAAGGATCAAATTAAGGATCAAATGTGGATTGTGGAGAGAGTGAGAATTTTATCCTAGTTCTCCACTTTGTGTAATAAATTTGTAATGTGAAAAAGAAGGAAAAGTGAGGACGGAAGGGACAATGACAAATCCATCGAAATGTTCTCCGGTAAAGGGATAAGTGAAACACTAGACGAGTTGTCTAAGAAGACACAGAGAAAGGGAGAGAGAGAGAGTTTTTGATAGTGTCAAAATAAGTTTGCCAAGTATCTCTTAACATTATGTGAAAAGTACAAAGTTCTTCTTGAGTACACATTCTCTCTCTCTTCTTGTTTACTCCCATTCACTTTCATGATCACCACGGTCCCTCTCTATTCCTCCTCCTCCTCATCTAGTCCTTCTTCACAATACAAATAAAAGAAATTAAATCAAGATCTCTTCGAACTTTTCAACCTTCTCTCCCAATCTGAATATGCACATTCAAAATGTGTACATCAAAACAGCTGGAAACTATATTGTCCTCTCTTTATCCTTCATTGGATAATTTCCGCATAGATTGAACTTTAAATATAGATTTTTCACTATATAAATATTTTTCATTAACCCTGAAAACGTTTCTGTGAAAATTTTAGCACTCCCTCCTCTCCGAAGCCGTTCCTTTTAAAACCCGCCTGAAAAATAGACACCGGGATGAAAGAGAATGAAAGAGCGTGAATACAGGCACACACACGGGGCTGAATAGGGATGAGCTGGATAAAATTTTCCCCGAAAAATTCCCTACGCAATAGAGAGAGAGAGAGAGAGAGAGTAATGCTCACATGTCAAAGTGTGTGATGATTGACAGTTTGCTATCTTTTTTCTTCTCATATCCCTGTCTCATCAGACACACTACACACTCCTCCTTCTATCCGTGTGGCGTGTGTGTGTGTGTCTCTCTGATGTGTGTGTCTGTGTGGATATTGAAAGAGAGAGGATTTTGAGAGTTATGCACGCTCCACACTGCCTCCAGGTCATCCCTGCCAATTTCTGACAATGAGATTGATGACACTTTTTGTGGAGTGACTGCTCCAGTCATCAGGACTAATGTACTCTCATGTAAATACCCCAAAGGCCCTAAACCCTCACACACTCCCGTTCCCATGAATGTAAGTATGGGCAACAACTTTTTTTTCAAAAAAAAAATATGGTCTCTAGAGAGATCGTCAAAAAATATGTGTGTAGTTGCTTACATCTAAAGAATTTTACTACTCTCCTCTTTCAGAGATAGAGAGAAAAGGGGTAGAAAAAAGGATGATGTTTGTTCGTATTTTTGTTGGGAGATGAGAGCAGACAGAGGAGTGCGAAAAAAGCTTTTTAACATGTTATTTTTATGAAGCATTAAGAAATATTTCTGGGGCTATGTAAATAATGGATAAAAAATCTTGGAAACACTTTTTGGTACATCGTACACTCTCCGGTAATGGGAGAGGAAGGGAGGCTGAAGGGGATGATGAAAAATCAGACACACACACACATACAGACAGAGAGAGAGATGGGAAAATTGGCAGCTGCATTGTATCAGCTAATGGATTGGGGGGAGTGGGAGAATTATTCGCAAATAAATAATTATGGTTTTTGGTAACAGGGATTATAAAACGAGGAGGAAAAGATTTCAAGTGTGAATGTCTGAGTGTGAAAATTTGACAAGTAGAGAGAAATGTGGATGACCAAAAGTAGGGAGAAGACAAATGGCGGAGTAAAAAATGATTTTTTTTGCAAAAAAAGAAAAAGTAAAAGGTATAAATGAAGAATGGTGGAGATTAACCAGAAATCAGTGCTGACAGCGATGAGCCATAAGAAAGCGGAGATCACAGCTACACATGAGGAGAAGAACATGAGTTTCCGCTCACAGCGGATTTGTCTGATGAGAGCTTCCCGTTTTTCCTTGGCCCGGGCAATGAGTTCAGCTCTCCGTTGCTTCTCTCGCTCTGACAATTGATGAGGCTTTGTGGATGAGTGTGGAGTGGACTTGCCACTACTGTGACTCTTCAGGGACGGTGGTACCATTGACCACTCACTCACTGGGGCGTTGAACATTGACTTCTTCACACTCTCATCCCGACAGTCTTGATTCTCCGACTGCAAAACACATCAAATCCCTTCATCATCCCATCACACATGAAAGGAAAAGGATTTTCACAAAATAGATATCATATTTACACATCCCCCGTCTTCCGTTCTCTCCATTTACTTACCGTGGCTACAACATGCGCCGCAAATTTTATGGATGCCATAATTTTCGTGTCAGAGAGGAAGAGTTAGAGAGAGAGAGAGAGGAGGAGGATGGGGAGGGTAGGAAGAGGAGAAATCTGGAAGGGAGGAGTGTAGAGATGAGAGAGAGGAGAACAAGAGTTTAAATTTGAGCAGTCAACAAGAGTAACAAGCTGTAAATAGCCTTCTAACGATCTTTTTGATGGGATTCACAGAGCACACACTTGGAATTTAATTTAATCCAGCCGGAGCAGGACTCAACAAAACACACACTCTCTCTCTTTCACTTCTACACATCCCAATTTATTCACAGATTATTATATCGTATGTGAGAGAGAGGAGGGGGGCTTGAAACAAAATAACCACAAAACTTGGTTTTCCTTTTCCAAACGTTTACAAAAGCTACGAAGAGCAGAGCAGGAGTAGAGCAGAGACACACACAAAGAGAGAAAAGTCGTTGGTGTACACTCCTTTCCACTAAGATTCACAATCATCCTTCCCCATCATCTCCCTCCTTTGACTCTCCGACTTTTCCACTGGATCCTCCATTTCAAAGAGAGTATGGACAGGCAAAGCAATGATTTTTGAAAAACTTTTATGATGTCCACACGGAATCAACTCATTTTAGCAAGAGAGGAAGAGAAAGCACAGAGGAAAGTTTTTGTCAAACCGACACTCAATTCCTTTTTGTATTATTTGATGAGGATAGACGCTTTTTGTATTTATTGAAAATGGCAGGAGACAGCTGGAGAGCCTGGACAGTTGACCTTTGACTCTCAGTTCATTAATTCAACTCGTCACACTCACACCGCCAACACTGGCCTATAGGCCGTTAGATTCGGATTTTGAGAAAGGGGTATAATAAACACGGGAAAGATTACGGGATTTTCTATTTAATTTCCACACGTACACTGCAGTCTTTTTTCGATGGTGGTGGAATAGGGAAGCTAAAGTGTTGTCAATTAAATTTTATTTTTCACTCCGAGTTGACACACACCAATTACTCCTTTGATTAGAGATCCAAGACCACAAGACATTAACACTCGAATTTGATTATAATCCTATGTTCTCTTTATATTATAGAATGTGAGGACACTGGGGAAAAGTTTTCAATTTTCCAACATTGTAAAATTTGATGATGACCAGACTACACACAACACTGTATGAATATAATAAGGGAAAAAGTGGTTGGAAATTTTGCACGACTTTTCCCTTGGCAAACGTAAATGCTCATTAACTCGACACTAAAGAGAGAGAGAGAGAGGAAGGAAGGAAGAGTGCGGGTCTTTGTTGTTGGGTTGATATTTTAATGGAGGGGCGGGGGCTGCTTTCTTGTTTGTTTCAAAGAGAGAAAATGAGAGAAAAACAAAAGTAAATTGGCCGGGGAGCTTATTTTTCTCCTCCCTACTTTTGCTCTTCGGTGATTCTATGTCTCTTCTCTTATCCTATGATGTAATATAATGTACAAGTGAGTTAAAAAAGAAGGACGCTGTTTTCTTAAGTTGAAACAGATCGAAACTGAAAGTTTTTTTCCTTCTTGTTCATTTCGTCTTTTCCTCTGTGAAAAAACCTAAAATTAGCCGTGGTGGTTTGGTTGTGTAGCCACGGCTAGACCCAAAATTAGATTCTCCCTTCATCCAACATTACACAATCCTTATTCTCTCTTCCCTCCTATCTCCCCCATATATTCCATATCACAACACATGAATATCCAACCAGAAGATCTACAAACAGACACAACACAGCTTCTCTCTGTGGATTCATGGCATAACTCTATTCTCCGTATTACACACACACACGAGCAGAAAAAATTACACAGAGAAAGGGAGAGAGAGGAGAGAGAGAAAACCAAGTACGCCTTGTCTTGGTGTAGTTTTGAATACAATCTTCCTCTTATTACATTTTACCTTGTTAATATACAAAAAACATAGGTTGCTCCCTGTATACTTCACATCATCTTCACACACACACACAACCACACGAGGATGTATGTATTTATGAATAATGTATTGAAAGGTTGAATCACAGTTAAAAATGACTCAACTCTCCTTTTTCCTCCATTAAATTTCGAGTCGTTGAAAAATTTGACTCTCTTTTTTCTTCATCATCCTCTTCTCTCTCTCTCTCTCTCTCTCACTCTCTCTTTCCTCTCTCTCGCATGACAAAAGGAGCCTCAGCCCTATTCTTCATTGTTCAGAATTGTACACACACACACAGCAGATAGATGTAGGTAGACAGACAGGCAGGGAGACTCAATTTGTTTGATTTTGCAAGTTGGAAAATCCACTCTCGTATTTCTCCTTGTCCAATCAGCAGCATAAAGTAGACCAAATTCTTTGCAAACTCAATCAATCTCCTCTTCTCTTCCTCCTCCTCCTTACCTTCACCATTGACTAATTGATTTTTTTTCTCAATTCTTCTTCTTCTCTTTCTCTCCTTCCAATTTTTCGATTAAGCATGAATGACATACGAATAAATTATACTCCGTTCCGTCCGTTTTTTCAATTCTCCAAAAGTACACTGTACTGTAATAATATCTTCTTTTGAATTAAAATTGGATTACCAGGACAAACACAAATTCTGTACAAATTCATTTGAAAAGAAAATTCGTAGCTTCCACACTTTTACATTACAGACCTCCTTCCACACTTTTACATTACATCGGTCTACTATGTACATTGTAGATGAGATGGATTTTGCGACAGAATTAATCACTTCTCCTTCCTAAGTAGAATGTGTGAAATGTAGAATTCCAAAATGCAAGCACACTCTCCCTATCTTTACGACGTCTTTATCTCCCCATAATAAAATTTGGAAATTGTAATCAATGATACATTTGTAGTCTGCCAATGATTTCCCCGTCAACCCCGTTATTCCATTAACTTTTCAGCGTGGTCATCAAAAGGGATTTCGAGAATTTGGGGGAATTATCCCCTTTAATTTGTACAAAAAAAGAATTTGTTTTCAAACTTTGAATTCACTATAAAATAAAGCAGAATCACAAGAGAGGAAGAAGGAGATGGGGAAAAATGGTGGAGAGGGGAATAAGAGAAACAAAAAAATCATCTTTGATCCTTTTCTTTTAAAACATTTTTTCTTGGCTTTGATTCATCAGTTGATTGGTTTTCTCCTCGTTTTTTTCTGTCAACCCAGTATTTTCCTCCTTCTCCCTTCTGTCTCGGTTTCCCTGTGTACAATCGTATCGGGGAAATTGGTGGAGTCTCCACTGGAATGACAATTTTTATCTTGAACGAAGCTCTATTCCCTCCAATACTTTTTTATCTCTGCACGCCCACACCCTCCATCCCACCATCCCTCCCTCTCTCTCGATAAAATGGCAATGCACTGCACAGTGCAAAAAATATTTGTTTTTGTGTAAACTTGCCATTGTTTATGTTCCCTCGTTCGTTCATCATTCGTGTACAGCTCACGACTCAGCTGATGGAATTTACCATGAGAAGTTTCTTCTTTTCTCAGGATGAGAACACACAAATTTCAAAAATTAATGGTTGCATGGTTGTCTGTTTGTGTACAAACGTGGCATATAGATTTGCCTTAATCAAAATAAAATGCACACATACACACACTTCGACTTAGTCTCTACTTTGTGAGAGTTCTTTGCGGAGTTTGACAACTTGATTATTTTCTGAAAACTAACTCTTTTGACTTGCTATAGAGAAGAGAAAATGCTGAGGTAGGGAAGTAAAATAGTTTCCGAACATTCCCCTCCAATTCTTGAGAAACGGTCATTGGGACAATCAAAGCGTGAATGACGAATGACAGGGCTTTTGTGGTTGATAAGAGACCTCACAAAGAATATTATTGGCAAACTATAGTAATTATGTCATCTTCCTCTTGGCCCACGGAACCAAAGAGTAGCCAAAACTTGGGAGAGTGTAAAGTCGAAGAACCCAAGTGTTAAAGATGTGGGGAGGATGGAGGGAGAGACGCACACACCCAAAATTCCCCCCGAAAAGAGGGTCTCAAAAAAATGAGATTATTTCTCAGTCTGAGAAGCCAATCAAAGCAGGAAGATTCTTAGTGACGGATCGCTGAACGGCACCACTGCCATGGAATTCCACTGAGTTTGACGGCTGTGGAATTTTGTATAGGAGAAGGAACTCATCCAGTCAGCACACAGTCAACTCCTCCATTATCAGTTCATTTAAGAATTGAGATTCGCAACAGTCTAAATCCTTCCTTATTAAAGAGCGAGGCTCAAGAAAAAAAGAGGGTTTAATGAATGCGGCGTGACGAGATCAAATTAAAATTAGTTGAATATCTTTTCTCCCCCTCCCCCTCAAAACATGTCCATAGTAAATAATCCAACACTCTGGAATCAGCTCTGATAGAATAAGCAGCATAGCAGCAGAAAAAGAGGGGAAAAGGTAGTTTTGAAATATTTGATTGGGGGCCAAGAAACTCGGAGACAATTATACATACTATTAATTATTATCATTTTGCACAGTAGAGGTTATGGTTGTATGTGTGTGTGTGACTGTGGAGGTGATTAACCTTCAGAGAGTTTGAGTTACCATAATCTCCTTTCCCTGCGCACACTTCCCTTTCTCCCAGTCCTGGAAGGGAGAAGGGGGATTTAATTACACTAAATATTTAGACTTAAAAAAATAAAGGATGGACAATCGAATGTCGCGAAAATCCTTTTGTCAAGTCCTGTCGATGAACTTTGTGTGGGAAACAATGGGAGCACAAGGGAGGGAGGAGGGGAGGATTAAACCTTGGGAAATGGTCCATTAACCGAGAGAAGGCAAAAAGGCAAAGTTTGTCTCTCTCTACAATTTCTTGGTACTAAAGAAATGGCGAGGCAGAGTGTAAAATGGAACATAACATTCTTCCCAATCCAATGGAATATAATAGTTGACATGCTTTTAGCTTGTTGTGTGTGTGTGAACACTTTGGATACGATAATATTAACAAAGAGCCCAACTCTGGCTGTGTCTCTCTATCTTCCCCTTTTGTAAAGAAGTGTGTGTGTGTGGAAAGAGAGAGGCAAGGGGAGAGGCAAAAGCCATGCCATGGATATTTCTAGTTTATAAATCAAGGCAGAGCAGAGACAATGGATAAAAAGGAGAAGGAATTGGTGGGACGCCAAAAAGGGCGGGATGAAGATTCTGCGGCCCAGAATCACACACATACAACCAAAGGGAAAGGGGGAAAGGGGAAAACACGGTGGGAGCCAGTCGCCAATAAAATAAAATATCGGCAAAATCCTTCCACCTCCCAAACACACGCACCAAAACACTTTCACACACAAACATGACATACTAGCAGCAGGGAAGCCGGGGATTCTGGATGAGAACAAGGAAACAATTGAAAAATTTTGGACTTTCTTTTCGTGTGTCAATTTTTTTTCGGGGTTTGGAAAGACAAGGCCCAAGTCTCCCGGCTCCCTTGTCACTGGAGGGAGAACAAGAGACTGTCGTGTCGTGTCAGGGGAAGAACGAGGAATAAATTTCCAATTCCTCTTGTTTTTCTCGTCTCCGTCATCATCGTCTTGGATGAGTGGGACATGTGGATGTGATGTGGATGCTTCCTTCGGTGGGTGTTTTGGGTCTTGAAGTGTGTGTGGGACATTTAAAACAATTTTCCCTCCAGAAAAATCATACTGTACGTAATGTAGATGTAACTACGTTTTTTCGAGAGATTTTGGGGACTCGGATTTTCCCAACCCGATTTCCAGACCAGATAAAAATGGAACGGAGTTTTGCTCAAAAGGGGAGATTGGAAATTGCAAAGGGGAATATGCGAATTGTCCTGTGGATTTCTAATCTGATCAGAAATGCCGGCGGAGTGTGACACTCTCCTTTTCTCCGTGATTTGTCTTATTTGCGGTCACTGCACACCAGTCTTCCAAGTCTGATAACACCCACGTCTCCTTCCCTTCACTCGGTGTGTGTGTCTGCTGGGAGAAAACTGACTGCGGTTCATGTCACGGGGAACTGGAGAATTGTCACAGATCTCACACAACTAACACTCCAGTTGTTTGTACTAGCCTATGATTTTGTTCATGGAAATGTCCTTCATGGAAATGAGTCAAATCATTGCAAATTGATAATTATGCTTTGAAGCAAATTTTATTACGTAATTTATTCAAAAAGCCAATGTTTATAAAAAATATTTTGAATCTGGAAGACCTACAGAAATAGCAAAATTTCTTGCTGACTCCTTAAAAACTGGAGAAAGTAGAGAAAGAATATTTGTACAAACGAGGGAGTGAAATTTTCTACTTTTTATTTTTTTAAAAAAAATTTAAAGCTCCTCACGTCTCAACATGACACAGCAGAGAAGTTTTAAAAGTGGGCGGTAAGACAGAAAAGAGAGAGAGAGGAAATATCAGGGAAGCAGAGAAATTGGCTACTTTTTTCTCTCTCTCTCTCTCTCTCAGTCTCCTTGTTTGATCCTTTTCTCTCTGGCACTGGTGAATTTGGTAGTTGTACAAAAGAAGCCAAGGAGAAAATAACGAGTTGCATCTTCCTCCCGTACGACTCACACCAGATTTGTAACCTTTCCCTCCCACTTTCTCTCCTCTTATGACTGTGTGTGTGGAAACATTAAGGGAGGGAGGGTCTGAGCCTGGACAAATTTACAACCATAAGCCAGGGAGAGAGAGACGGACAATAAAAAAAGAGGGAATGAATGGTGGAAATTATGAGAATGAAAAAAAGAGAGACAAACCCAACCCATGACTTGTCTTTCACCTTCCCCTCGGTCCTCTCTCTCTCTCTTAAGTGTACTGTCTCTAGTTGTTGTTATTGTGATAAGACAGTTTCTCCTCCTCCTCCCATCTTTGTAACTTTCAAAAAGAGGAAAGTTATTTTCTCTCCCGCTTTCTCTTTTGCTCTTCACTCCCTGCTCTGGCTCTGGCTGGAAATTAGTAATGCATGGGCTGATAGTAGTAATAAGTTATTATAATGGAGAAAGACATTGAAGATTTCCGCTCCTTCACATTCTCCATTTTTTTGTCCGCCCCTTCATGCCTCTCTGTCTCTCTATTTTCTCCTTTCCCTGGATGTCTGTACTCCATTCGCAGTGGTGGATATTTTTATACGGACGGAGGAGAAAGGAAATAGTGAAGGTTATACAAAATACAAGGAAAGGGTTTAAGCGGCTTTACTTGTGAGCAATTTACTCAATTCACACGGCCCTTCCTGCTAGTTGTGAGATGCCCATGCACTCGTGTCTCTCTTTCACACACACATACTTTCTCTGTGGGTGCTTTGTGGGGAGGGAATAAGTCTGAGATGGTTCTTTGCGTGTTGAGAACACGCAAAACAAGCCACATAATAAAAAGAAAAAAGAGAAAGTAAGGCGAAAGAGACAAGATACAAGGGGGAGGAGAGGGAAGAAAGATTCATTTCCAATGACCAAAATTTTCCGCTACAATTTCTTTTACTACTCCCCTCTCTTTCTCTCTGTCTTCCACTTTCTCTCTCTCTCTCTCTCTCGCTTTCTCTCAGGGAAGAACGGAGCTCTCAGTTTTTCAGAATGACTCTCTAGTCCTTTCGTGCGAGAAAGTAGGAGAGAAAGCAACATTTTCTCCGTCTTTCTCTTTTCCTCCATCCTCTTTTCTGCATCTGACTCTTGTGGTTTCCGTGTCATTTTTTTGGGAATTTTTTCGTGTCAACAGAACTCAGGACGTAGAATCTTTTTTTGAGAAAGTAGCTGCAAAAAATTAATTTCGAGATTTCTATAAATAGATTATTGTTAAAATTCTTAGTAGTATCTTAGTATATTAGAGGTAGACGGGAAATGTTTTTAGAAATAATTGAGAAGAAATGTCTAAAAGAAAGAGGAAATAAAAATGGATATTCTTTTTGAAGAGAGAGGAAAGGAAAGAAGGAATTTGGAATTGCGAGAGAATATCTTTTTGACGAGTTGAATAATCCCTGCCCTCAGCCATGAGAGAATTAAGTGCACTTCACTTAGGTTAATGTTGTAAAGTGTGTGAGTGTGTGTGTGTGCGTATGTGTGTGTGCGAGGGGGGCTGTTCAAATTCCATATTTTGAATGCAGAGGAAAGGACGAGGGAGAGGGTATGAATGCGAATGATGGGGTATGAGACGGCCGGAGGGCCCCTCAAGTGCCCTTGAGTTTAACAAAATTTGATGAAATGTATGGACAGCTTTTTTGCAATAAAATACTCGTTTATTGCTCTCTCTGGTGGGAAAGTGAGGGGAGCATCTGCTCCCTGACAACTTTTGATTGATAAATGGCAATTTTCACAGCTTGCACTCGTCGGCTCTAACGACAACGAGTCTAGGATGGACTAAAAACTTGAGAATTTTCCAATTTGCCCAAGTATTTCCCTTACATGTAGCCACTAGCTTGTATGTGTGTATGTGTGTCAGAATTCATTTAGTAAAGTCGATGGGAGGGGGGAAATGAACAGGAGTAAAAATCACAGGATTTTGATTTTTCTTCAACGAAAGTTTCATCTCCCCTCCAGTCAGGACAGAAGCACAGTCACAGCCACAAAGAAAAGAGGAGGTAGGACTGGAGACTTTATTTACACTTTCCAATTTCCCAGAAATTTAATTAACATGACCAAAATTAATTCTATTTATTCTACTAATAACACACTCAGCTGCCAAATCAATTTCCTCATATCACATTCACCCTCAATTCTCCCCCCCCCTATGCATGTAATGTGTACATTTGGAGTATTTATTTTGACTAACCATTAGTTTTCATCTACTTGGAATCCCAGTTCGTTGACCCCCTTTCAAATCTTGTCCAAAAGACCACACACATAAAATCCTAAATACACAAATCTCATCAAAGGACCCTAATCAACTTTTAATCCAATATCCATTCAATTATCCACGATACATCTGGCTCAGCACCTTAATTAAAAACTCATTTCTGCCATCAGCGTTACATTCACTCCTCATCGTCGTGTTATCATGAGCATTAAAATTTAATTCAAAATTTGCAAGACAAAATTGGAGGAAGAGGCCATTCTCTGCTTTTTTAATTTTATATTTCTAAAAAATTCTAAAGATTCGTCGCAGGTTTTTTGCTGAAGAAAAGATAATGTGAGGAGAGAGCAAGAGTTTTTCAATGAGTAAAAATGGGAAGTAAACTGAGGTTATTAATTTTATAGCTGTCTCCCCCCTCTCCCCCCAGTTATTCCCTCCTCTTCCTCCACCCAAGTTTTTAGTCGAGATGGGCAGCAAAATAAATGTTCGTCAAAATGGGATGTGTGGATGTGGCCAGGGAGGAGGAGAGTACGGAATTGTAAACACAGTATGAAAATGTTTACTCGGGAGGGAAAGAGAGAGGGTAGAGGGAGAGTGAGTGTGTGTGTCTTTATAGAAGGGAAAGCCGGTAGATTGGAAGTAAAACTATAAATAATGAGTACGGGTATTTATTATTCTTGTCAGGAAGGTAGAGAGAGAAACTGGGTTCAGAGGAATGAGAATAGCCTCCTCCCCATTCTTATTCCACATAAACATTTACCTATATATAATAATATAGAAGAGTGGAGAAAAATCCTCTGTACACACGCTCACTCTTTCTCCCTTCCACTCTTTCCCCTGTAAATGCGAACATATTATGTCCTTTCTCTCCTCAGTAATCGTAAGTCAACCAGTGGCTCTCCGCATCTTTTTCTCTCTCTCTCTCTCTCATTTTATTTATGTGTGGCCATTCATACATAAAGGTATATATATATTGGATGTATAAAATAGGTTCTGTACATTAAAGTCAATAGGAATCCTTGCCCTGTTCTGGAAGTGGAGAGTGAAAGTAAAATAGGGAAAGTAAACTTGTTCAGTCCAAACGGCAGCCAATAGGAAAAAGGACAATAAACTTTATGCGTGTGTGCACTACAAGGATTTAAAGGGTGGCCAGGGAGTGTGTGTGTCTGTGTGGAGTAAACAAAATGTAAATAAAATATCGATACAATTGTAATTAAGCTGATTTTCAACACCAAGTTTTTCTAAGCAATTTTTGTAGTAATTTCTTAAAATTCTTTCTTCTAAGAAAATTCTGACTGGTCTCCATTTCACTTCATATTTTTAAAACATCCTTTTATAAATGTAAATTAATAAAAAATAAATAAATTTCATGAACAACATTACAATTTTTCTAAGCTAATAAAAGTAAACTTGGGTTTAAATTCTCTCAAAAAAATATTTGCGAAAGCTTTGCCACCACCAATTCAGTAAACAGACTGGTAAAAAATTAAAATTGAATAAAAGTTTGAGTGACATCCATCAATAATGAAATAAAATCCCCAGCCGTTCTCCCTCCCTTTTTTTATTTCGCCGCAGACCCTGTACGGTGGGTGAAGCACAAAAAAGTATTTTTGAGGCCTCTCCTCCCCCATTCCTTTATCTTACTTCCGTTCTCAAAGTACGGACAGTATAAATGGAATTTTTTTTTGAAAAAAAAACTAATCCAATTTTTATGTCCCTGTTCTTATCCACACACAGAGTAAAGTACAATAACTTGATTCATCCTCCCTTCCCTCCCAGACATACTTTAAAGAGTGAAATTTGAGGGCTTCATCATTTCGACACAGACTGCACTGCATCTGAAAATTTCTAGGGTACTTCATCCTACTCTATTTTTCTTTATCCCAACTCAAAATAACCAAGAGTTTCATAAGGAAACCATTTTCTGCAAGTTTTGCGGTATTTACTATTTTCTCCCCCAAACTTCCTCCTGTCCAAAAATGTGACTGTATAAAACCGAACGGAGGAGAAAGCGAGAGAGAGAGTGAGTCTGGTAGTTTCCTTCTCCTTTCTCCATCTTTTAAGTTGAACGTACGTGTCTAAACGTTGGTCTAGTGGGGGATGTGAGGGGCAGTTTCGTAATGTCTTCGAGTTGGAAGGGAGAGGAAGAAAAAGAATCATATAAAATTGGGAAGGAAATGAAAAGGAAAAGAGAGAAGAGAGAGAGAGAACCAACTAAAATATAATGCAAGGCTTTCACTTTACGGCCAAACAACATTCATATCAAAAGGCAATGAGGTCATCCAAAAAAAGTTGAACTTTCTCTCTCACTTTCTCCTTCTTGTACATTTTCATCGAATTCAAAGCAGGGACGTACATATTCGAAGCTTATTGCACTCCATCGAGTTGGAGGAGGAGGAACGTAAGGAGTTAAAAGTCATTTCCTGTCTATATCCGGTCCAAATTAGGATTATTGAGTAGACAGGAAATGAGGACTCTCTGTCTCTCCAGACACTCCTGAGCATGTGAACCTGCATTAAATGCAAATGTATGAATAATCCTTTCATATTATATTGAAGCCCAGTCAAAATCATTAGGACTCACCTTACCTCTTCCAAGACTTTCCCTTCAGGAGGAGAAAGAGAGGGAGAAAAGAGGTAAATTATAACGAACGAAATTGAACCGAAAATTAAGAACAATGGTATGCTTTAATTTTAATTCTAATTTAGGCGAACCGAGGAACATGGAAATAATTGACTTTAACGGTTGCTTTTCTTTTCCATGGACTATATTCATATGTAGTAATATGTGCCATATGTACTTACACTTTGTACAAATGGAGAAAGTGAGGGAATGGTGAATTTCTAGTAAAATGTTCGTATGTTAAATTTTACATGTAAAATTTGCTCAATTAAACTTGCTCCCCATGGATGATTACAAGCGGAAAGGGAGGAGAAGGAGGTGGAGATAGAACCCTGGAGGGGTGACAACGTGACAGCCGACGAAATGGCTTTTTTTATATCGTCTAACATATGATACAGACAAAAATTTCTCCATCAAAGACTCTCCGTCCACATTTAAAAAAAGGAGAAACATTTTATACTGCAGTAATTTTAAAAATACGCTACTCTCCTTCTTACTAAATTTAATTGTCTTGTTTGCATCACAAAATGGTGTATGTTGGCACAAAAAGCAGATTTCTCGAGGGTCGTTATTTTCAGCAGTATTTTGATGCAAGTTTGCAATTTTTCTGATAATGACCGTAGACTTCTCTCAGTTTTTGAAAGTTGTTTAGATATTTTTAGAATCATGAAAAACTTGATTGAATTAGATAGAACATTCATTTATTTTGTAGGGTAAATTTAAAATTCAAATGAAAGGATTTAGCATGAATTTTTGGGGAAAGTCGATATTGGAATTTTGTGCCTGTGTGGTTTTTTGCAGGAGAGGATCTCTAGCCCATTTATTATTTTATGTGGGGTGGCTGGACTGCACAATATTTTATTTTGTTATTTGTATTTTTATTGTCCCATTTTATACTCGGCTTCCGATCCTCACAAAAATAGAATGAGTATTCCCCAGTTAATGTTAAATTCCTTTTACTCGCTTCTTTACTTTCTCCGCTCTCCCACTTTCCCCCTCTTTCCTCTCCTTTTCTCTCTGTAGATAATTTTATTTTAACTTTCCTTTTCTCTCAGTCGTAAATTCCCTCTAATTGATTGAGGAGAGGGGAAACTGTAACAAACTTCACCTCCCCCTCCTCTCCTCTTTCTCTTTCCCAAGTTACGTAGTCTCAGGAAAAAGAATCAGGAGAAAAAAACCACGAAACACACACACATCCACATCCATGCATCCTCGTATGTATGAATGTACATGGGAAACAATTCGAATTGGATAAAATCGTAGAGAGACTTTATCTGGAGGAAATGGCCATGTATACATTCTCCTTTTCCATTCCAGCCATTTTTATTGTGTGCAAAGACAAGAGACAAGGAAATTTATAAACCTTATTCAACTCGAATCCACACACACACAAAACAATCTGAATACACAACCACACACACACACACAACACAGTTCCCATAATTGACTCTGTGTATTCATTCCCCATTTTCTTCTCTCATTTCCCACACACACACGCAAACACAAAGACACACAATGGAAATTGCCAACATAGGAATTTCAAATTTTCTTTCTCTTCACTTTCTCTATCCTGGCCTATCCAAGCTGAAAGTTAACATTTAAAATGAGTTCCACTAATTCTGTGAAGGTCTCATTACACCGTTTGGAAAAAATAGAATAGGGGGGATGATTGAAGGCTCCTTCCTTCAAATCCTACAAATTTAAAATTTAATTTCAATAAAAACCCCCCAAACGCCCGAGTCTATCTATAGCAGAGAAAGCGAAAGGATTGTGTCTGTGTGTGAATGAAAATAAAAATTCAGAGCTCGAATCTGGATGCAGCTGTTGCTGCTACTGCATTATCCATTTTCTTCTCTCTCTCTCTATTTTTTTGCAGCTCAATCGGTGGGAAAATTTTCAAAAATTGTATGTCTACTCGAGTGAGACGGGGAGAGAGGAAGAGTGTGTTCATCTCTGAGCATTATTTTTGACAATTTGAAAATTGCTTATTGAATCCATGAAAGGACATTCTTCCAGCTGTGCTCTACTCCCAGACCACACACGCATACACACACATCCACATTATATATGGGAGAAATAAAAGAATAAGAATAGGGCCAATCATCACCTTCTCGTCTTGATCATTTCCATGGGATTTTCAAAGGAGAGAGAGAGAGGAGAAAATTTCCTGTCGTCAATTCAACTTTCTCTTTCTCGTTCATATTTTCCATTTGTACCTTCAATTCCCTTCCACTTCACTCTACATTCCCTCCCTTTCACTCCACATTCCCATACGCGATGGAGGCCGTGTAGGGATGTTGTAAAGTCTCCAAAGGCAAATGATGGAGCTGACACTTTAAAAAAAGTAGGGCCACATTCCCAGCCCTTCTTTTTCTCCTTCTTTTGCGGTTGTGTGTGGTGTGTTCTCGTACTTATAAGGATTTCGGGTATTGGGTTGTTGTGGATGCAGCTGTGAGATGGTTGAAAGCAGAGTTGAATACATTAGCATATAATGGTGGTGGAGGTGGTGGAGGAGAATATACCTGGAGAGTGAGAATGGCATCATCATTTTATATACAACAGACTCAAAGTTATGCCTTTGAGCTTAGCTAAAACTGAAATTGTAGGGATTTCAAGGCTGAAAGAGGGAGAAATAGGAATGGAGTGGAGGGATGCGATGGATACGACACACACACACAGGGAGAGAGAAAGAGAGAAAACAGAACAGAAAAAAAATTCCATATGCATAAATAGAAGAGAGTTGAGAAAAGAATTCTTTGAATTTCTTTCTTTCCCCTCAGATGTGACGTGTATGGGAGAGAGAGAGTGTGTGTGTGTTGGGAAGAGGCTCTGCTTTTGCCTCTGGAAGCGGGTAGAATAGAGTAGGGAAGATAAGAAATCCGAGATAAGAAAATTGAGTTTCGAACTCCACTCCTTGGACAGTTTTAAAGAGATGAAGACCGCCTGCGCCGAGTAAAAGCCAAATAATATCATTTTTATTTCTCTTTCCCTTTCTCTCTCTCTCTCTTATTTTCCTTTCAGCTTTTTTCAAGTGGAGCTTCCAGCCTCTTCTCTTTTCTCCTTTCTCTACTTTCTCCCCCTTGTGTATCTCTTCTTGGTGCTGGTGGTGGTGGTGTGTGTGTGATGTGATGTACCTTTTCCCATTTCACATTGGCTGTTTCTACTACTGTCTTTCTCTCTTTCTGTGTGTGTCTGTGTGGGGAAGGGCAAAGTCAATTGCCTTGCAAAGAGAGGAAACATGAGGCTGGTTCAACTTCTTCCCTTCTCTTTAGAACACACAGTTTCTCTTCAAGAAAAAAAGACACACTCACAAAGCTTCATTGTTGTTCATAAGAGAGAGAGAGGGAGGGAGAAAGTGAGGACCTAGAGAAGAAAAGGAAAAGTTTACAAGATCCTTTTGTCTGCCGAAGAGAGTCTTTTTTTCCACTGGGGGATTATGCCAGGGAGGAGGAGGAGAAGGAGAAGGGATGCTGGAATTTTTTAATATTTCATCTGTATGTATGAGTGCCATTTTGTGCAATGAACGGTGATTGGGATCTTGAGGGGAGGTTAAATGTAGGACATAAATTTTGAGCCGATTAAAATTAATAAAATATGGACAACTTAATTAGGTACTTAAAATTCGAATTATTTTAGAATGTTAATGTTATTAATGTTTATGACAAAATTAATTGCAAAATCAGAAATTACAAACAATTACAATGGAAGAATTTGTTTGAGATCAAAAATGTGACCAGATATTTATTTCTCACATTAAAATGAGATGAGTTGTGGGAGTTGGACAAGAGCAGACAACTCTTCACATTATGATTGTTGTCATAATAATATTTTTCAAAAATCCAACTAAAAAAAGTTAGCATTGATGTAAAGTCATTTTTTTAATATTTTGTTCTTGTGTTATTATCCAAAATGTTTCCTGGTCCTGAGATTCATTTTTTGTATGTTATATTCTTTATTTTTTGTCAAGGAATAATCCACACCAAGAAAAATTGTAGTTTTCTCTTTACACAATGAAAGTTCTATGTACAATATTTTATTGTAGCGTTTATTTTTCTCTGTACATAATTATAAGCAATGTTGTGTGTGTGTTTTATATAGTTTTGTATATTGTTCAATTTACACAAATTTTTTTGTCTGTCTGTCTTGCGGAGTAAAAAATACAAGTCTATGTATTCATATATATATATTGTACATATGTACACGTACACGATATGTTTCTTTAATTATAATTAACTTAGTAATACTCTGGAATAATTTTTTCTCTCTCTCATTCCCTTTCTCTTCTTTCTCTTCCACATAATCCCATCAAAAGTCAGGGAATTTTATTTTGCAAAAGAATTTTTTTCACATGCTATAGTCCATCTTTATTATTATATTTTGTTGCTGCAAATCCCTCCTGATGTTTCCATTGCTCCACAAGAGAGAGATTGGAGTTTTTGGAATGACTACAAAACACAACATATAACACACAAAATAAGTGGGATACACACGGATGGGTTTCTTTCCTGGTCTGGGGGGACGGCCGTGGAAATTTAATATGTGAAACATAAACCTGCATAATAAAAAGTAGAAGGGATAACCTTGAAAAAAATACCCAACATTTTTTTCTTTCTCTTTCTCTCTCTATGGAGATGGGAAAGTTTGGGGCTTTCTTGTGAAGCTCTCCAACTTCCATGCCTCGATATATAAATTGAAAGTTTGAGAGAGAGACAATGGGGAAAACAAAATTCCTTCGAGACTTTCATCTCTACTCTTTGGTAAGATAATCAAATGGGAAAGAACAAGATGGAGAGAAAGTGAAAGGAAAAGAATGAATTGTCCAGGACTATCATTTGAAATTTCCCTCAAACTGACAAGACAATCCAGTTAAAATGTTAAATAATGGAAGGGCATTGCACAAGAGACCCTTCACAAAGGAAGATAAAAAATCATTCACTCCTTCGGTCAATTGGACTTAAATCGAAATTTTAATTGCAATTTTTTAAATTCTCTCATTCCCTGATAGGACAACTGAAAACTTTATCAATTTTAGCTGTATGTGTGTGCCTGTTTCGTCTCTCTTTCTCTCTTTAGTATTGTATAATGATCTTCTGTCAACTGAGGAATATCCGTAGAGAGAGCGGGGGTGAAATTTTATGAATATTTGTATTTATTCCCATGGCCTATCTTGTCTACACAATTCAATTTAAAGCCTTAATACATGACCAACTCTCTCCCCGCCCTGTCTCTCCCTCTCTCTTGCGTGTGTGTGCCCTTGTCTCTCCACTCGACTCGATTTCGATTCTCGACTAATGGGACATTCGTTGAATTTGAATTTGTGCACATTTTGTCAAGAGAGGATTTTCTCTGGAAAATAGAAAAAGGGAGAGACAAGGGAACTCCTCCTTTGTATACGTGTGTGTGTGTAGTGTGTACAGATACTCTAGAGAGACAAAGAGAAAGAGAGAAGGACACGTACAAAGTGCAAAACAGTCAATTTACATTCAGTTTTCTCTTGCCAATCTATTCACGCACAAATAAGCACAATGTAAATAAGATAAGTTGACACACAAATTCTTCTTAGGTTGAGAGTGAGAGAGTGAGTTAGTGTGTGTGTAAATACAAAATAGGAAATGTACAAAACTTGATTCGCCATTTCAAAACCCATCATTTCATCTTCCAATCCCATCTTCTTATCCTCTCTCTCTCTCTGTGTACAAGGATGGAATTACTGGATTTACTCTATCTATCCCCTCTACACATCCACCCACACACTCCACCCTCCTCAATGGATTCCCTGTGCATTCTAATTAATCTTTCAACCAGCTAAACAAAATGCTAATTAACTGTGTGTACTACACTTCATCTCTCAAGTGAAGTGCCTTCTCCTCTCACAGCTCCGGCCCCTTTACCCCAGTCTCTATTTTCTCCCCCAAAAATTGAATACAATTTCCATTCAAAATGTAAATTCTTTTTAGCTTCGTAAAAAAAGGGATTCCTAAAAAAAATCTACCAGTTTAGTAACGTAATTGCTAGTCGTAATTGTAAACAAGTGTTTTTGATTATCCATAGCTTAGACTTATTAAATATATTTTTTGTCCTTGAATCTCTTCTCCATTTTTTTTGTGTCCATCAACTTTCAATTAATAAATATTGTAAATCTGTTCTTATGGTACACAAGGTTTGTGTGGGATTTTCCTGTGTGTGTGTCTGTGTACTTAAGAAAATAATACTTATGGATGAGGGAATAAATATTGCTTTTAAAAAATATATTATATTTTGAAATATACTTTCTTGACTCCTTAAATTTTTTTAAATATTGTTCTCTTTCCTCAGCGTCCCAAAACTTTCCATGGTGGCAGTGGACGGGATTTTGGGATTAGTTCGGATAGTCCCGTACCCACTACTCCGTTCAATAGTCGTGATGGTCACTTCCGGACTGATGTAAGACTGAGGTGGCATAATTCCTGGGTCACAACTTGGGTCCCCACCATTCCCTACCATACTGTAACTGAGGCCATGTTCAAGACTATGACGGGAGGCTAAGGTCAAATCAATGTGTTCTGAATTGAAGTCATTACAAAGGTCAGGATGTTGTTGTTGAAGTTGTTGGTGATGATGTTGTTGTTGTTGGAGTTGTGGGAGGGGATGTGACTGATATTTGTTGAGACTGAGAGGACCATTACTGTGTTGGAGTTGTTGTTGATGATGACCATTATGATTGTTGGGAAGGGTATGAAAATTATTTCTCCCAATACTTGCATTATGATGATTGTGATGATGATTGAGGGTATTGTTACAAGAATGGTGATGATGGTTTGAGTTGGGGAGGGTCATGGTCATGGGTGGACTTGTGGTTGAAGTTGCCATAAATGGGGATGGCTCTTGCCGGTGGAAAGTGATGACGTAGTGGTTGGGAGGAAATTTTCTAAAGTATGCTGCCATATCGAAGAGTGCAGCCAATTCGGACAGGCTGAATGAGAGGAGGAAGAGGTAGAAGGAGTAGCCGTACTTGTAACGGTAGAATGAAGTCAGTCTTGCAGAATGGTGACTGTACGGCATGTTTGCCTCAAACTCTGACCCTATCTGTGTCACGAAGGTCAGGAGGGCTGTCGCTTGACACAAACCTGGAAAACAACAAAAGAGAAATCGTCAAAACATTTTTTACATTAAGCAATGAACAGAGAGATACCTTGATAGTTTATTTGTTAGCAGACTTAGAAGCCAAAGATTTTTTTGCAAGGGAAAGAAAGTGAAAGTGATTCATGCAAACTTAAGACGGCAAGATTGAGTGGGCAAAAAAAAGCATTGTAATTTTGGTTCATTTTCAAAAATAATTTTTCGTGATATTCGATTGCCAATTTTTTATACAGCATATCTGTCTGCAAAAGTTTGATTACAGAATCCACGATTATGCTAGGATTAAATGTAATTAGTTGATTCGGGTGTACATTTTTAATGGGAATTTGACCAGTATTAATTCCCCTGGTGTGTGTGTGTACTCTACTGGAATGAGAGTTGGGAGGGTGGATTCGTAAATAATTGTGAATGTGTGTTTGTGCATTTGGAGGGATTTGGCTCAAAGAGAAGGTATTCGAGTTGAAGAGAGAGAGAGAAAAGGAGAGAGATAGAGACCATGCGGCAAAATAAAAATCCCACTATCGGTCCAGTCGATTTTTATGAAGATAAATGGACCGGCGTACTAACGGGTGGGGAGCCAAGAGCACAAGGCATACATACACGAGTAAAGAAGGAAGAAGAGAAGAAAATTCTGTATCTCGAAAAAATCCAAGTCACTAAGAACAGGACAGTGGAGAAAGGGAGTGAAAGTCAGGGAGAGAAAGAGGGAGGCTTTTAAATTGGCTTCTTCTTTATTCCACCAACACCACAGAGCATCTTCTACCGTTTTTTTCCCTCCTCTCCTTTTCTCCATGTAAAGTATGCCCATTTCGCATCCCTCTCCTCCACACACATTATGTATCCACACCCACACACTCTCGAGTTTGCCACGTCGTCTACCTTCTCCTCCTCCGGCGTTTTTATGTAAAATTGGGATAATTTTTTTGACTGCCTCCCAGTCTTTCCTCGACTTGTGAGTGCGTGTGTCGGCTGGCTTTGTGTGTGTGTACTCGGTTGATGTGTGAGTACAGTTTGGCTATAAAAAATAAACGTCAATCAGACACTGTAGTTTGATAGTTGATACCCGTTCTTGTCACTCTGTCACCATCTCCATGTTCATTCCTTTTGAGTTTTTTTCCCCATCCCCTCCTGTCACCCAACTCTCCAGCCACTTAATACTCTCTCTCTCTCTCAACTCTCCTCGAAGCTTCCGTCATCCTGTCAATTCTTACTAGTGTCTCATCTGATCCTATCATTAAATGTATATCCTATAGTGACAACACGACTTTCTCCTTTTCTCTATTCCCCCTTTCTCCATTTCAAAGGATGGCAGAGGCAGAGCTTTTACTCTTATTAACTTCCAAAAGCCTTCATACCTTCGCCTTCCCTAATCTTTCCCCACGAACAAAATTTCAATCCCCCTTCAAAAAAAATCTCTGAAAAAATGGCGCATACATCTAGGTAGCTGCCCACTCAAAAAAAATTTTCCACCCTTTCTCCCCTTCTCATCATGAAAGTTTTAATTGGAAGCCGGCTCTGAAAATTAAAACTGTCGAATTTAAATTTTAAGGACCTCCACATACATAATACGCAGTACGGAAGGATCGGAGGAGGACGAACAGTGAACACAATCTGCTGGGAAAATTGTGAGCAGAGTGTCAAAGGAAATCCGAGAACAATAAAGTTTTCCCTCTCCATATAAAACTAATAAGACTCTCTCTCTCTATTTTGCCACACATGCTACATAAGGGGACGTTGTTATAATGCAAAAGCATTTGCTATTGTTCTGAGAAGACTCTGTTCATTGTATGTGTGACTCTTGAACTTTCTACTGTGTAGAATAATAATCCAAGATTTAATGACTCTACCCCCGTTAAGCTATGACTATACACCACTCGCTGTAGTACAAGTATAGGCAGGAGAGAGAAGGTGGAGGACAAGTTAATTTTAAATAATTCCAATTTCTCTATACCCCTCCTCCTCCCTCCTCCTCCTCAATCTACATTCATACATGTATAAATTGTACAATGGTGGAATACAAAGCATGATGGAATTTATTATATAAAATCTGAAGAACCACCAAGACACTCTGACATGCCAGAGAGAGTCAAGTCGAAGTCTTCCCTCTATTCTTATTGTTAACGTCAGCCTCACAATCAGTCTCCCTTCTCCCATTTGACTCTTTTACTTTGCTACACATAAGTAGTAGACAGGTATAGACATCCATGTGTGCCTGTATGTGCGTGTGTGTGAATGTATGTACAGAAAGAGAAGCTATACGACCTGTCGAATTTATGAGCTTCACTCTTTCACTCTCTCTTCTCTTCTCTCTTGCCTCTTGGGATTCAATTTGCAAACTCAATTTTCGCTCTAGTAAATTGCATTGATATAAGGGCACCATGCTTTTCTCCAAAGGAATAGACGGCTTCTCCTCCTCCTCCTCCTCCGCTACACGAAGAGAGCCTTTTTCTATACAAGGAAGAGAGGAGGGAAGAGAGTTCAACTTATTCTTAGCCTTGTGATGTCAGCAAGATGAGCGGAGGCATGAGTGACTGACGTTGCCTCTATATTATCTTTATTTCTTATTGTTAAGATGAAAAGTATCCTCTTCCTCGTCTACCCATCCTCTTCATTCTTCTCCTCCGTTTTCGTGTGGGCCTTGAACCGTCCCAAAAGTCGATGAGATTCCCTGTCGCTCTCTCTCTCCTCTCTCTCTCGTTCATGAATTAAACCTTAAGCAATGTGTATGAGGCGGAGAAAGCACACACGTCATCAACTAGCTATGTAGAGATAGAGAAGCTACGGAGTACACAGCTAAATTACCCGGCTCTCAAAATGAAAGTCATCCTGGTTTTCCAGGAGCCCTCAGTCTCACCCGACTGACGCCCGCCTCTCTCTCCCTCTCCTTCTCTCTTCCTCTCTCTTCTTCTCCTCAATTCCAACTTTTGACAGTCGAAAAGAGAATAAGGGAAAAATTGATGGCATTGGCTGTAAACAGGGAGAAAAAAAATATTTTCCATGTACACTCTACTTTCTCCTCCTCTCTAGCTTTTATACTTGGAATAGCATAGCAGTAAAAAATCATATGGGAAAGTTTTTTCTTAGAAATAAATTTGTCTCGTAGAGAAAAGACGATCCGCTTTCTCTTTTCTCTTCTCATCGTCCCTACACAAACACAATGAGGGGACAGGATACGATAGAGTTATAGACAAAAAAAAAGTTTGTTTATATTTATATTGTGTCATGGAGAAAGTCAAACCAGCTTTCTTCATGGGAGTACAATACACAATAGTACAACAACAACAATATGGAAGGCTAATGAATGGCGATTAAAGTGGCTCACAATTTATCACTGACAACCAGATCAAATAATCATGATGACAGAGAGGAGAGAGTGAAAGGGGGAAGAGTGAAAGAGGAGCCGGATCGGAAGTAGCTTTTTTGGGTTTGACTCGAGTCAACATGACAATGCCATAAGAAGACAGAGCAGAGAGGAAGAAAAGAAGAATTTTTGGTGATATATAAAAGAAGAAAATGGAACAGAGAAAGAGTGGCTTGTCTTGTTTTCTGGTGACTCTAGTCAAGTGGTTGCTTGTTGAAAATTTTCAACTGTGTGGACATAGGAGTTTTGTGTGTGTGTGAGTGAGAGTGTGTGTGTGTGGACAGTGGGAAGGGAGGAAAGAAAGTGGAGGACATTGGCCATTTGGTGATGGATCGAAATCGCTATGCTTGGTGAAGTTGATGGATGGATGCTCATCTATTTATTTCCTAGTGGATTTCTAACCTCCCCATTTTATAGATCCTCTCTCCATTACATTAATGTACATACACACATAAAGAGAGAGGGAGAGAGAGTAAGAGACAATATGGGAATAGAACAATTTGCTAGGGAGTAGACCATTCCTATGGCATAGCATGGCAGCAGCCTGGACCAACCCAGTCAAGACTGACAATCGCAATACAATAAATTTCGAGTCTTGTGATCCTCACCACTACAAATTATAACCAAAAAGGACTCACACAGTGCAATGGTCGCCTCCATGTGTGTGTGTGTGTCTGGGGACAATGATTGTAAGGACGCCGTTTCTCGAAACCGTACACGAAAAATTCATTTGAAGAGGCGCGAGATATTTTACGGTGTTTATTTGCAAAAAAAAGAAAAAATGGAAGTTGACAGAATACACTGGGATCTTTTGCACTGTTCTGTCCCTCGTATAAATTCACAAACAATATGGACAATGATGCTGCGGAAAAGGGGGAGAGAAGGAATTTACGTGCATTTTACATGTCAGTTAGCCAAATGGCTCCTTCTGTCTATTGCAATGGGAAAAATATAGAGCAACACTTTAGAGCGTTATTGTACGGGGTGTGTGTGTGTGTGAATTTGGATGTGTATGAAAGGAGAAAGAGGGTAATAAGAGTCGACTTGAATCTTACAGACCGAAATAATATGCTAATGATGGATAAGTGCCAAAAATGGAGAGAAAGAAAGATAAATTATCATACAGCATCCATTTTTCCCTATTCTTTCTCTCCACACTTGCTCTCACACTCTCCACACTTTGCATTCTTAGAATAAAAAGTTATGACAGGAGAGAAGAGAGAACTACACAGAGAAATAGAGAGAGAGAGAGAAAAACGTTGTGTGGAAAAATGGAAGAGGACATGTATATTCTAGAAGGAAGATGACAAGACAAGAAGCGAGTAGTGAAACAGGGCGTAATAAATAGGGAATGGATATCATGGCCATATTGTCAAAAAGAAAGTCATCAGCTTCAAATTCACAAGCCACAGCCACACACACTCTCACACACATACGTGTGAAGGGCGAAGCACAACACTAAAAGATTACAGTCCCCCTTTCAATGGGAATGGGGCCTATTCAGAAAAAATTGGTTCAAATCGCCCATGTCATCTTCCCTTTGAACCATTCCCCTCTTCTTCTTCCCTCCTTCATCTCTCTCTCTCTCCTCCTAGACTCCAGGACTGCGTGTGTGTGTGTGGGATATTACATGTTATGACCTCCCATGTGTTCCTCCTAATTTTTCTAACTGCTCCAGGCTCCAAAATTTCTCATCGATTCAAAAAAATTCAATGTAATCTTGACTAACACCCTTTCCTACCGCCTCCTCCATATTTCCTCTACTATAAATTCAAAACCGTTTTTCCTACACGTGGAGGAGGAGGAGGAGGAAGAGGAAGAGTGAGCTAAATTGAATGACACGCAGCTAAGTGGTTAAAATGAATTTAAAATTATCTGCAGATGTTATTAAGCGGACATCTTGTTTTGCAAGTGTGACGACAACATTTGTTGGGAGATTTTTGGCTTACTCTTTTGATAAGTTTAGTCGTTCTCCTCCTCCTCCCGTTTATCCCTCATTCGAACTGACACTGTTAAATGGAGACTTAATCTGTAAGACGATTAACCATTTGCAAAGAGGTCTTTAGAAATAAATTTTATTTCCCCCTCTCACTCAACATTTAGACTCAACCCTTCCATGCAATGACTTGTTCTCTCATGCCTGGGTAAAAATGAGAAAATGAGGAGGAAATCGTCTAAAGATAGGAGAAGGAGAGGAAGAAGAAATTGGCAATTTTAAATGAAGAGATGGGATAATGGCTGATATGAGTTCTGAATGCGAGAGCTTTCTCCTGGTCAATTGTGAGAGTACAAGTGAGAAACATCCCAAGATCCAAGCTTTCTCTTCTTTTCCTAGCAACTCCAGGAAAATATTAGAAGGCTTCCAAACCCTACCCAGAAGAAGAAGAAGAGGGGAAGGAAGAAAGAAGCACGTTTCCCAGGTACAGACATGTACATACCTTTCTGGGGAGAATGGTCGGGAATGGGAAAATGAAAAAAGTTATGGAAGAAAAGCTTTTTTCTCTCTCTCTCTCTCTTTCCTTGCTGCTTTCTTCATTTTCCCCCTCGTTTCCCTGTTCGGAAGACTTGTGGAAGAGAAGAAGCTCCTACTCTTCCCTCTCGACTGGCTAGTCAAGCATAGTTATTTTGCAGAATTTTTGATACCCCAAATCTCCTCCTGATTCCTTCCCCATGAGTACGCATGCATACTTGCACACACAACTTTTATCAGAGAGGGACTGGATTGAAAAACATGCCCAATGTATTTAACTAGGATTTACGCCCTCCCCTCCTCCGTCCCTCACAACATGAAATTTTACGCATAAAAATCCACTATAAACCACTTATATGTGATTTCCCTATACTCCTCCTCCTCACATGTACACACTAAGCACACATGAAGAGGAAGGGGGAAGAGCCGGTCATAATAATATATTAGAAACGAGGAGTAGAGGAGGAAGAGTTTCGGAAAACGAGGCAGGAAATTAATTACCTCCCATTCATTTCCCAGAGCCAAATATGTAAGAGGAGAAGGGAAAAAAGAGAATGGAGTAGAATCAATTAGAATCCCTCCCACGCACACCCATCCTTCTCCCTCTCATCCCTCGCTCTCTCCATGTAGCTGTACTCTCTACTGGGTAGCTGGACAAGTGTACAACTAAATTTATAATAGACAAGCTAATTAGAGAATTTCGGTATAAATACGCAAATATTCTCAATGAAGAGTGACAGCTCTAGGCAGACTAGTGGCTGTAGTTATGTAGTCAGGGTTTTTTATGTCACAAGGAAGCTCAATTTGTTCTTGAGTCTTATTTCTTCATTAGAGCTATTTATATATGCTCAAAGATTATATAATGATATTTGAATTTAATTGTAAATACGTTGTTTGGTTGTGCTTTGATTTGAATGGTAGGCATAACGAACGAATGTGATTCACAAAAAAAGCAAAATCACGTCGGCGACACATTCAAATTAAAATAATAAAAGCATGGATGAATACTGTACAAAAATCAAGTCAACCACAATTAAAGACAAAATCTGCGTCGTGGTTCCGCATTTAATTTCTTTGGTATGCAAATGAACGTTCAAAATAATATCCAGTGAAGGAGAAAAATGTAGAGGTAGAAGAATTTGCATAATCCAATTTAAACTACCATCGAAATAACATTCATTTGAATAATATTAGATTGAAGAAAAGTTGACTGTCTTACCTGACAAGATGAGCATACTGGCTTCAATAATCTTTTTATTCCTGGGACAGAAGTGACCGAATGTCAAGCAGAGGAAGGAAGCGGAGGTGAAGGCAACAGAGAGTCCAATGAAAGGTAGAGTAAATCTGTAATTTATCCATTAAATATTCATCAGCCTCCCATCTTTCTTTCGCCCTCACTTTCTCTCAGACTCCAAACAAATGAAAATGGAGGCATGAGGTTTTCACAAGTCTTTCTCTCTTTCTCTTTCTCTCGTTTATACTTTCTCCCAAACAAAATTCACTTGTCTATATTCTAATATAGACAACACGTCTGTTTTTTCCTCTCCTTCTCTCTCTGTACTCCATTTCCATATTCTCAAGTCCTGCCTTGTTCTCCCTCTCGTACCATCCCATAGAATAATACCAAGTTGGGGTTAGTCATGTGTAAACAAATGTACAATGTAAATTGTGATGTGACTGGAACGCCAAAAGATGAAAATTCGCTTTCTCTCTCTCTTTCTCTTTTTCTCTTTCATTATTAATGCAAATACTGCACACAGGGAAAGAGAAAGGAGGACTGGAGGGGGCGGAGGGGATGGATATAAGGCTAATGCTGTGGGGATGGTGGGAAACATGTGTTATTCAACCAAATGAACATTAGATTCAATGCAATAGATACAGACAGAGTTTGGCCATAGTCAGCACTGCACTCTCCTTTCTCTTCTCCTCCTGTATTTCCCTACTCATGCATGCACGCTGATTGAATCAACCAGTGCAGTGCGGACGAGGATCCACTGCAAATTTAATCGAGTTACGCTAATTGAATGGAGGACTCTTGAAATAAATTGAAATTTCCAGACAGAGAGAGAGCATTTTCTTTTCTTTCTTTTGAATTATATTAGACGTCAGGAAGATGTCCTTTGACAAAAAATTTTTGAGAGGATAATGAAAAGAGGGAGAGAAATGATAATCATAATAATAATAATAATTTTGAGAATTTATACGACGTTAAAATTACACTGGGAAAAAAATGGAAACAATTTTTTTGGAAACAGGAAAGCTTGTTCAAGATTGAAATTCGTGCGTGCAGAAGTGGTATGCAAAGCTTTCCCTTTTTGAGAAGTGAAAGTCGGCGGGAACGGCGGGTGGTGTGATGGTTGAGAGGCGGCTAGACGCTACCCGGCAGAGAGAGAGAGAGAGAGAAAGAAAGAGAGAGACAGTCTCTCATGGAAAAACTCAATTTTGGGAAAAGTTTATTATTTGGGTTGCCTTCCGAGCATGAGGCGTTGATATTTATAGTCTAATTTTGGAAAGGCCCTCTCTTTCATCTCTTTCTCTCTCTCTCGGTTTAATTTTAATTTCCAGCATCCACCACCAACATCCTCTTCCCCTTCCTCCTGGAAAAAGGTTTGGCGACACACACACGGAGAGAGAAAGACTTGTGTGCCTCGGGAACGACATTGTATGGCAGAGAGAAAGTGAGAGAATGATTTGTACATATGGAAAGTTAATTAAACTAACTTGAGTTTTCGGACGCAGTTTTCGATAAGAGCAGTGGGCATTTCAGGGGGTGTACGCCCCGGTCCCAAATTGATGGGACCAATATTGTACCAGTCCAAGTCTCTACACTCTTGACTCACTCCTTGAGGATTTTGCAAACACATTTTGAACAGGCCAAACTTGACTCGTATCAAATGTGGCTTTGGCTCTTCGTAAGGTCCTAATTTGTCCAGCTACAAAATCAAACAAAGAAAATTCATACTTTATTAATCTTCACAATTAGCCAAACTGTGCCAACAACTTTTGGGAAAACTTGCAGAATTAGTGAGAGTGTAAACTTGGAATAATATGGTAATTTTGCCAAAACACCGGCTGCCGATTCTGACTTTAACTCTCTGCCAGAAAATTCAAACGTTTTGAATTTTATGGAATGGAGGAAGGGAAGTACACGACTACTATTCTACTGAAATTCAGTAACTGAATGAATGAAACCATTTTTCCCTCTGGTTTCTACTCAACATAGAATATCCATGGTTTTTCCCTACAGTAAAAAAATATTTGAAAATAGGGATAAAGATGTCTACCTCAAGTTGGTCAATCTGTGGTTCTTGAATGGACACCCAGTCAACTGTGAGAACAGCCATCCAGAGCACAGCAAGGGCTGCTATGCAACACAGTGTCCCCAACACCGCCAAATGTTTGTATGGCTTCTTCATCTTATTCTCACTGTCCAAACTCCGAAGTTTCACATCCACCGGCGGCGGCAGTTTCACTTCCATAAAGTATCCTTATTTTCTTTTTCTCCAATCCTTTTCTTTTCTTTTGTTAAAAATATTCTTTCAAAATTTTCCTATTCACCATCTATTCTCCTAACCATTTTCAAACACTTATCACTCTCTCCACACACAAACACATACGCAACTGGACAATGAGAACAATTGGGAGGAGAAACCGACTGACCCAAAATGTACAGTACAAAAAGACTCTTGGGCTTTTTTAATTTAACTCTCGACTCTCCTCACCCGACACACACACCATTTCCCTCCTCCTCCATAAACCCGGAAAGCTCGGACAAAATTCTTAACCTTGATTAAAGTTTCACTCACTCAAACTCCCAGCTCGGACACACGCATTTGTAAATACAATCTATTGGACACCACAAACACACATACTGTCGTGCTCTACTGTGTAGAGAGATGGGCTCATCAAAGCGTTTAATCCAGGAGCCGTGGACAAAATAAAAAGTTTATATTGTCTCCCCTTTTCTCTCTACACCACACTTTCCTCATTTAATTCCATTTAATCTGGGATTCTTCTCACCAACCATCGCACCGAACGTCCTTTCCCTCCACACACTGTCCACTCTTTTTTCCTCCCCACACCAGAAACAAATGACGATGGACTCCAATGTCAGTGTCAACAAGGAGAGAGAGAGAGAGAGAGAAAGAAGTGCAAATATTGAAGTTGTAACAGAAGAGTGGAGCGGCTGCCGACTCTTCGTATTTTTATATTTCTCTCCCCAATTTTCTCTATTTCTTACCTCGACGGAGCCCAGTGACTGTCTGCCACGGCGTGAGAGTAAAACCCGGATGAAATTTCTCCCCATCTCTCCCTCACTCTCACTCTCGCTCTTGCTCTTGCTGTTCAATGTGCTGTGTGTATATCCCAATGACTCCCCAGTGCATTCGCCCCTTATATAACGCGTAGACGCATACTTAATCCTCGTCTTCATGTACACGCGTATACTATCCGAACTTCAAAGTCTATACAGCCGCTCTCTCTCTCCCTTCATTCTTCCCCATTGCCCATAAAGCGTGCGCTTACCCGAGGACCCGGCTCTACCCTAAAATTCGACTCTTTCTCTGTCTCTCGTACACACACTCACAACTTCCCGGGCTATATATCCGTCACCCCTCTGTGTAGGGCTGTGTGTATAAAAAGTGTATAAATTGATGTGTGTGTAGTGTAGTGCCCATATAACTTTCTCATCCTCCTCACCCTCATACACTTCAAGCACAGAGGCAAAAGGAGTAAAAGGGAAGATAGGGAGAAAAGTTAGAGAACTTTCCCTGCGCGTAAAAACCATCTCTCTAATCTCATACCCTCTGCTCTGCTTCCTACTCTCCCAATGTCACTCCACTGTGTGTGTGTGTCTGTCCTCCCTCAGTGTGACTGACTGAGTGGCCTGTAGTAGAGAGACCCTTTTCCCATTCTCTTTATTGTAGTTTGGTAGGGAGAGAGTAAATACAAGTTGCAAGTACCCCTCGTCAAAAAAAATAATACACCCTTCCATCCGAACGGAACTCATGGCAAAGTTTAAAAGAGTACAAGTTGATAATTGACAGCCAGGGAGGGACTGACTCCACTGACTGCTGTTGTAGTACAGAACGTACACACTTGCATTCACTTATTATAAACATAACCGGATTTTCTCCCTCATCTCCCCAGACACTGTAAATATTGTACCTAGTGCAGTACAGTTCGTACCATGTATCTTTGTTTTGTTGAATCACATTCAATGTTTTGAATTATGAGGGTGAGAGTATGGATGTTGAGATGTTACAAGACTTTGTTCAAGAGAACGTGTGTGTGTGTACTGGATGGATGGAACAAGGGGGGCCTCATGTACTTTTTCCCTTGTTTCTATTTACATGATGGTGTACAAAATATCACCAGCTGGATACAACACACCCCCAACTTTTTGATGAAAGGAAAAAAAGACTCTCTTTTACTCTCTTGAAGAGTCTAGACTCCTTCAAGAGACAATGCTTGTTATGTGTATAAGAGATTAAATTATAGTTGGACTTTACTTTCCTCCTTTTTCCCTTCCCTCTGAAAAGAGAGTGAACGAGAGAGGGAGAAGAGAGTATCTGTGGAGAGTGGCGGATATTGGAAGGAAACCATTGGATTTCTTTTTGTCCTCCCCATCTCCTTATATTTTACTACATATTTACTTTTGCACACACAGACACACACACACATTCACTCACTCACCAAGAAAAGAGAGAGAGACTGGAAAGAGTGGAGGAAGAGAAAAGACGAACTGTGTGCATGATCTCTACCGTTGACTCTTTGGCTTATATTCCGCAGTTTCATCTTCATCTCCATTTCCATTTCCATCTACTCTACACACAGACTACAGACACACACAAACGTATTAGCCTATCTTCGTATCCCAGTCTCTCTTTTCCACACACCACCACCACCTCATTCCACAAAGATTGTCCAAAAATGTCATGTATATCATCCAACAGGGAGAGAGAGACACACACACATGACATGCACAAAAGGTCCTATAGATTATCGGCTATTTTCCCTGAACGTGAGTCCTCCCTATAAAAATAATCTACACACACACTGCGTGCATATAACGCAGCAACAGTCCCCGTGCACTGTGTGTACACTTCCATTTGTTTTCATTATGCACTATAGGGACTCCATAAAAAGGACCCTACACACTACACACACACGCGGGGAGAGAGGGGAGAGAGGGGAAATTGTAGAGTCCATGTGACGCCGTAAGGTTCAAAGTTGGATAGGATTCACCAAGGAAGAAGAGCATGGCTCAGCATTCAATGAGATGACATCCCTCCTTTGCAATATCCCAATCTGCTCTCAATGTGTGTGTGTACTGTGCGTGTGTGTTTTCCTTCCTCTTCATGCTTTTTCCATGGAGAGATGGGGAAAAAAGATTTTTACGCTCTCCGACTGCGGTTCTCCGGAGCAAGTGCCGTATAGTCAAGACCTTTAAGCAGACACAAACGCACGTACACCCTCTTCCACGCTGCTGTAGGAGGGATATAATTATAGTAACAAACAAGATGCACCCAATATATTATCTGAAGTGTGTCCTAGAGTAGTGGAGCGACGGAACAACAATAACCTTCACTGTGAACATATTGGGGGGGAAGATGGTAGAGAGAGAGAGAGAAGAGGGGGCTCAAGTTGAACCTTGTAAACTTCGCATTTAAATGCCATTTGTGTACATAGAAGGGAGAGAGATAGTGCTAGTGGAGGGGGAGAAAAACTGTCATTATAAATGCCCACTCTGTCTACATCATGGATATGTGAGGGGGACTGTGACGGAAGACGCATTGAAGAGAGAAAAAATCCCGGGTCCCAAGCGGCGGCCCTTGTGCAAAGAGACAGACTCTCTCTCTTTGTGTGTGTGTGGGAATGAGTGTGTGTGGAATATTGAGAGAAATAAAAACAAGCAATCTATTTCAATTTTCTCTTTTTTTCTTTTATTAAGTTTTCTCTTGTTATTTGTATGTTTTCAAGGGTGTGAGGGGATGCATGTGGCTTTGTTCTGCTGGAGACTTCACACATTACACTGCAGCCGTGAAACAAAAACAGCAGATCATTAATTAAAAAAATTGTCTCAGTACAAAATGGGCAGGTTGTCAACCGTGTGTGAGTGTAGAGAGGGACTGCACAAAGGACTGTGAGGTGATGAATAATTGAAAATTTTCCGGGTTTTGACTCACATTTCCTTGTCTCATATGGCGTTTGTGTGTGTCTACCTTTGACTAAAGAAGGGGAAAGAGTGAGTCATGGGTTGGATAAATACAAAGGTATATTAATGTAGCTGTACAAATATAACATTTCCATTGACAGAGAGACTGGCTAATTTATAAATTACTTTGGCATGACGCTGAGTGTGGTCTAGTATGGGAAGCGAAAGGCCAATGCAACTGCACTCTGAATTATTGGCCATGACTACAATTGCACTTCTTTGTAAACACAGAGATAGTCAAATTGTGGACAATTGTTAAATACGCACTCCCGTATTTCATTTGTACTGGGGATGTGTGTTTATGTCATGAGACCTAGCCTCATGACAATTTCAGTTGCGAGGGAGGGAGAAAAAATCGGTTGTAGTATTTACAAAAGAACTAATAAAATCATGTGGGTCCACACATACTTTCAAGCTGGTAGTGACAGTGGGTATCCACGTACCGTATCTGTCCTACTAAACCCCACCTCACAATAATGAGCTGGTCATAGAGAGACAATTCGACTTTATTTTACTGAAACCACGCGAAACTTTTCTGTGAAAACGTCGGCAAAATTTGTATTTGGAGAACTCACGGTAGGTATGTACAATGAGAGGGGAAGCTTTAATTATTGATCATTTTTATCAAGAAATGTAGATATGTACAGAATATATGTATAGAAATAGAAATAGAGTAGAAAGAAAGGGAAATTAATTGTAGAGAGAGAGACGATGGAGAGAAAGTTGGAGGATTAAGGATGGGAGCAGGTGTGTAAATTGTACAAAGAAGTACTTAGACTGTATCTCTCATTGTCTCTGGATTTCCATAAAGATAAAAACTGTAACATCACAAAATTTTTCAACAAGGAAAAATTCATCTTTTGAAATTTTCAAAATTACACCTAAAAAGGTCACTAGGGGTCTAATTAGACATTTCGAGTTGAGTTTGACAAGCTGGG
>WJFB01000188.1:0-87104 GCA_009870185.1 Pygmarrhopalites habei | reverse complement strand
TTAAAGATTGCCACACTTTGCCACAGAGAACTCCGCTCAATGCTATGTAAGTATGTAGGTATGTAGGCGTACGTACCGCATCTTCTCAGATATCCTTATGCATTTTTCAGACAGGACATACCTACAGGGATAAAACAGGCTTTAGCTTTAAGAACCCTAGGTACTTACTTTTTCCTTCCAGTCTCTTTCCCTTGTGTATGCAATGGATGGCTGGAGAAAGTGTCAAATTCAAGGCCGAGTCCGCATGACAATTACCCTTGAAGGAATATAATTGGAGAAAGGAGGGGGAGGGAGAAAAAGAAGGATTAAGAAAATGCTTACCAGTATAACAAGCCTCGTTACTTGAAGCTTGCCATAGAGTCCGCGTGATGAGACTATACTTGACTGTCATGATGACCAAGGGTAGGACCTGCAAATTTATACAGTAAAAAGTTGCCGTAATAGAAATAATAATTTTAGTAAAAGGATTTTCGTTTAATGTGTCGGATTCTCAATGGATATTTGGATACCAAAGAATTTCCATCGTCAAGAGTTATTCAAAACTTTAGCATCAAATATCATCGCTTAAATAGTTTAGAAGCCACTAACTACAGTTAACTCAAGACACAATAATTACGAACCAGGAGAATGATGTCCAAGAATACATTGTAAGTCTTCTCCAATGCTGAGTCGGGCCAAATCTCCCGACATTTGTGACGACCTGCACATTTTCAAAGAAAAATACATACATACACATCCCATTTCATCTGACAATAAATGACATTTCTTTTCTATACATCCCTTCGGCATCCTCCTCTTCTCCTCCTTACTAAATCTTGTTGAGTGTGATCCGTCATTAAATTTGAAAGACAACACAAATACTCTAGAGGGAAGGTTGGAAACTCGAAGAAAAATCATTTTCATGGATCGATGAACCTCTCTTCTTTTCGACACCCTGTCGGTCTAGACAGGAGGATGGCATGAGAGATAATAGTGTAATTTGTCCAATTTGATTAAGGTACACAAACAATGCTGTCACTATACATTGTATATTGTATATCCCTTACCCGTTTGTCGGATGGGGAGGAGGACGTTGACGAAAGCGATGGGTGACATACAGAACAAGCTCACTATCCAAACCACACAAATTATTTTGTAGGCGTGGGAGATGGTCTGCCATCGTCTGTAAATAAAGTTAATGTTAACAATATAAGCAACCGATTAGCAAATAACATCTGAGTATAATATCCATTACGTAATTCGTTCACCACACTTCAAACATTTTAAATGACAGCCTAACCATCTTTTTTTGCAAATTGTGACTATGTAATTGTTACGTTACTCAATTTTCGTTATTACTACTGTAAATGACGAAATAGTAGCCGGGTGGAACCGACGAGGTACATCTCTCGAAAGTCATACCCGGGTACAATTTCATCATTTACAGTAGCTTACCTTGAGGTCAAAGGATGACATATGGCGTAATATCTTTCAACCGAGATGGCCACCAACGTCCACGCTGACACGGACACGGACACCGCTGCAAAGAAAATTTGCGAATATTATTACATATCAACGTCCCACACGTATGTACACTAACTGCACAAAATATGTACAGAGAAAAAGCTAATATATTTTATATTCCACATTTCCAGCTGCTTACTACACCAAATCAGGTAAATGTGCACACACTTTGAAATATGATCCATCATTTTCCTCTCCTTTCTTGTTTTTATGATTTTTTTATCAACCATATCCTTATCAACGTGTACACTCGCTCACCCATCACCCGCTGTATGTATCGATGGCAGATTTCCCTCGTTTTATTCCCATTTTCATTCTCCATGTGTTTACAAAGAGGACACACACCCGGGGAGAAAGTTCACGACCGACAGCTTGCTCTCCATTCTTTATGTGTGCTTGTGTGTCGAAATGAAACATTGAAGAATGAGCTCCATACAAATTTCTTTTTATTCCCAACACACCACACTGTTCCTCTCTGATACATTAGGTGTTCCATGGAGCAGAAGGTGCACAAAAAACTGAGGTCGTTACTACACTTTCATCTTATTTCTGTAAACTGTACAAGAAGGGGAGAAGGAGGAGGAGGATCAACCTTGAACCTTCTCTGTAACCTCTAATGAGCATTGGTAAAGAGAGAGTCAAAATAGTGATGGGATGCAGGAGGAAAACTGAAGTAACTACGACTTAAAAGAAAATTTTTGGAAAGTAGAGTATAAGAGTTTCTTTCTGAAAGAGTCAACTTTCTCATTCCCTCATGTGTATGCAAAGTCTGGATTTTTTCTCGGAGAGGAAAAGTAAATAAAATCTATGTACATTATAAAATGTAGAAATTAAAGTCTCCACTCTTTTCACTCCCCTCCCTTCTCAACATTTTTATCACGATCTTCATGAAGGAAGAAGAGTGATGATGGGGTTCTAAATAATGTCGAATGACGTTTCCCTTCCCACAAAGTTTTTTCATATTCACACTCTGCTCCGACTAAGAGAGTTTTATAATGAGATGAAATATTCATAATTCACACATAAAAAAGAGGAGAGGGAGAGGAAGGACGAGAGAGGGAAGCCATGCAATTAATCAATAGCCATGTAATCCGAAAGATGTACACGGAGGAGGAGGAGAATTCACGTTGTGAGTGCAATTTATCAAAAAATGACAAGAATTTTTACATTTTCTAATACCCAACTAACTTTTTCACGTCGCCCAATTTATTTTCTATTCTTTTTCTAACACATCCACATTATCTGAATCTCTTTCCCTTTACTCCTTCCACACATACTCCACAGTCATTAAATAACACTTTGACTACGTTCCCGTACATGATGGTGGGGGTAATGTGAAATGTAAATTTGAAAAGTCGATATCATAATGTTTGTTGCGGAATTTCTGAGGCAATTCATCTCTCTCTCTTTCCATACAAGAGTTAATTATAGTCACTCGCATCTCACACCATCCAAAATATGTACAAGGTGTGTGTCTCTATGTGTGTGTGTTAAAGAGTTGGGCAGCCCTGGAAATACGGGGAAATGAGGATAGAAGGATAAATCAAAGTATTCAAATGATTTCCCATATAAATATTCATTAGAGAGAAAGAGACTTCCTCTCTGTTGGGCTGTCGCTGTATGTACAACATGGATGGGATGTCGAGGAATGGGTGATAAGAATTTCATTTTAGGAAGAGTGAATCCGCCCCAAGCCAAACAAAGGTTGGTGATGAGGGATGGTTTCGAGGAAGAGGAGAAGGGCAGCTGCGTGTATTCCTTTGTAAAGAATTTGAAACAAAGTAAATAAAATAAATTTTATACTAAATATATTTATTTCACCCAAGATTCTCCTCCCCTAGGTGCTTTCTTCTCTCTCTTTCTCTCTGTATCCGATCCCGGGTACAGAGAGATTTTACAATGTGAGACTGCTTAAAACTAAAACGGAGTTTGATGAGCTTGGACTGCCGTAAATGAGTTTGTGGGGCCCCTGGTATTTATTTTAGGAATGAAAAGAAGAGAGGGGACAGTGTACAAATGGTCTATGCTCAATAATAATGACAATTCTTCATACAGACACTCTGCTTTTGTATGTGCGTGTGTGTAAAACCTGGAATTTGTACAAAGTCGAGGATAGTAGACACGGTCTTGATAAATAGAAAAGATTATGACATGAAAGGCGGGAGGAGAAAATAGGATGGAAAAAAAGATCAATAGGAGTGTACTCACGTTGAAAATGTGTCTCAGACTCTCTTTATTTCCACTTATACTTTCTCCGTGTACTTTCTCCATGGTACATGCATAGTCCTGGATGTACAGTATTTAATGTCACGATTGAATAGACTATATAAAGATGTATATGGTGAGAACATGGAAAACCGAGAAAGATTCTCTCTCTCTTAAAGAGAAAATAAATGGACTCTCTCCCTTCCTTGTCCACACACACGCACACACACACACTTGTTCTTTATATACTGAGGAAAACGGAGGATTCCACAAGTTTCCAAAGACCATTGCAGAAGAGAGGAAGAGAGGAGGAAAAGTGGAGAAAGTGTACATTGTAATTAAGACTTTCTCCTTCCCAATTTATTAATTCCGTTCCTATTCATGGAACAATGAGGAGGAGGAGGAAGAGAATGACGATCAATTCAAGATATGACAAACGTTTCTTTGTGTACACAAGAGGACGAGTGAAGAGGAGAGGAGAGGAAGGAAAATCTTTTCCAGTCAACACAAATCTTACAGCATAGCACAACACACACACAATGGGTGCGATGAAGAGCATCAAAAGCTCAAGGAAAAGAAGTTTAACAACAAAATCCTTAAAGAAAGTCTTTAGAAGAAGATTTAAAATTCAATTTCAAAAAGTTTTGATTTCAAAAGGGGCTTTCAAAACTATTTTATGATATGGATCTACTGAGAGAACCATTAAAAAAGAGGATTTCAACTAAAGCTAACATTAAATACACAAATTGTGAGAGATCATATCAGCCAGAGATACTCTGAGACCATTTTTTCTTTCCACAATCTCAATATTGTACGAGTCAAGCCAGCTTCAGAATGACCGTGCAAAACAGTGTCAAATATGAATGACTAACTATTTTTAAACCTGAATTACATTTATTATTCAAGTGAATTTAAAAGAAAATAAAGTATTTTCAATTAACATCAAAGGAAGCAAGACAATACGGTAACACATTTTCTCTTCATGTCCAAAAATATTTTATATGAATCCGTGGGAATTCTTTCAGTGACTTTCAAAAATAGTCAGAGCATTGAAAATCAGTCTGGAAATTTCTTAGAAAGAACCTACCCCTTTTTTGTGTTTACCACTGTATCTTCAAATTTATTTTGAAACACACAACCACTCTTTTACTGTTCCCTGTAAATTTATGAAAGTGCATTCTAGATATTACACAATTTTGATGACAGCTACATACACACAGCTACCTGCATCCGTACAGACGAAACCCACTTTCTCCCTCATTCTGGAAGAGACAAGAACATTTCTTGAGAGCGAGAGAAAGAAAAATGGAAATTAAAGACGCTGAATAGCAGAATATTATCGTAAAACGTGGTCTTCACAGACAGACAGAACAGCCTCATGACTGCCACTATCCCCAGCCCCATGATAAATATAGAAAAATGGGTAGGGAGGGAGAAAGAGTGGTGGTCCTCACACCCCCCTTTCTTTCCTCCATTTACTACGCAGTATTATTAAGGGACCATGTTATAAGGACAAAGGGAAAAACTGGCGGCAATTATATTCTCTGGGTAGTTTTCATACCATCCATACCAGCTGTACATCTACTGCTTCTACACATACAGACAAATATGTATATTCATGTCGTGCCAGGAAACATTAAACGTTGTCTTCAAAATTCCACCAAGATTTTGACGAAATTATTCAGTCGACAGATCAAACAAAAGAAGAAAAAGACGAAGAAGAAGAAGAAATGTAGATAGGGAAAAAAGTTCATTTTGGAAGAGAGAGCTTTTTAAAAATACAAATCCTTGACTACTCAATTTCAACACCACCAACCCACACACACACATGTACAGCCAGACACACGCAAGTCTAGGCTTAACCCTGTTACATGTCATAATACTGTCTTTTGTCTTCTATTGACTACGCCAAGTGGCAGATGAAATAGAAGGATGATTAGCCAGAATAATTTTTGTGAATGTGGAATGACGTGTTTAGTGGAGGCGGTCGGATCTCTCCCTTTTTCTTCTCGTCTCCTCAATGTCCTTGTCAGCCTTTAGAAAAATATAAGAAGAAATTTAAATTCCCTTCAACAGCATCTTCTCCTCTTCTTCGTCTTCTTTCCCTCCTCCACACACACACACAACCCTCAACCTTGTCAAATCAAATAGGGAGGACTTGTTACACACGTCACTGGAAATTGACTTTTCAGCTCCTGACAGTGAAATTCCATATGTAGAGTCATAGTTATATTCATAACAGATATTCAAATGTATCTCCATATAAACTGCGTAATCAAATTCACGCAAAAAAATTCCTTTGTAAAGCTGGGAAAAAATTTTCTTTCTTCCTCCTTTCCTTTTGTTAGTATAGCAATTTGGAATTTATTTTTATGTACATTTATCTTGAACACTCAATGACACACACACAAGTACACAAGCACACACAAATACATAAATACATAAACACCCACGTGTGGAGGCAGAGAAAGTGTGTGCGTTGGATACATATAAACTTTTGTTGTTGGAATAAGTCGTGCCCTTATTTTGAATATGTGAAAGTTCGAGTGAATCAGGAGAAAGTCAAGCAATGCAATGGGTTCTTCTAAAAAGAAAGTGAAATGTCGGGAAGAAAGGAACAAGCGTCTGCTTTCTTCATCTGATTGCGGTGTTGAGTGTAGAGAGAGATAGGGAAGTTGGATTGTAGACACACACACAGACACACACACAATGTTGGTCGTTAAGGGTGAAGAATTGGTCGCTGAACCATTCTGTCCAAGTGAAAAAGCTTATGGATGCATTATTGCTTTCTTGAGCTGGACGGATGGACACTCACTAACCCATGAGAATTCTTCCCTCTTCTCTCTACGGAGAGGAGAGGTCATGGGCAAGGAATGGAGAGCAAATATCCAGACTCTGTAGTCCATAATGTATTTATATTCCATCCTCCTCTTCCTTGCATAGCTCAAATGCTTCGCATTCACATCCTATGCTCAGTGCAAGGATCCAACTCTTCTTTCACCTATACATGTATTTAGACACCAATCTTTTGTATATATATATCTGTGAGAGGCACTGCCTATAAACCTGTCTTATTCGGAGTATAGATAAGTGTTTTCATCTGTCTCCCAGAGTCACGTGAGTCACTAAAATGGATTTAGAGAGTCAATTTGGGAGACAAAATAGTTCAAAGTGTTATCATAGTGCATTGTGTGTGCGTGTGTTTGTCTGTGTGTTGTGATACAATGGTAAAGTTGAAATAATACTGGAGATATTAAATGAAAATTAATACAAGTCAGCAATATTCATGATCAGTTGAAAGGTCAATAGGTCGAGGTGGGAGTAGTTGACGTCAACCCCGATGTCCACCACCACAACACACACATCCACTGTTTGACCTTTCAGATTTTTCCAAAGGACTGAGATTGCTAAGAGTGAGCAACCTCATTTTAAAGTCAGGAGGGGAAAAAAGAGACGTGTGTCGCATCCAAATAAAAGAGTAAATAACATCGAAATTGGGTACAAAATGACATGAAAATTGCAGTCGAGTCTATCCCGTACCTGAACAAATATTTTGAACTTGAAGAGATCCTAGTCAGGAGGCACGAGTAAATTGTTCACTCTGGCAAACATTCAAAAGTAGCAGTTCACTTGGTTCAAAATAAATTCAAAATAGAAATAATTTTTTTTTGAAATCCAGGTATCCATGGTTACTCCATTAACTCAGTTATGTACCTTGGATAATTTGATGATGATGCTACCAAGAGTAGATATGGATATATGTATATCCAAATCTACTCCTTGGCTGCTACACTCAAAATATTTTCAGAAATTTCCTTCTTCCTGCAGTGAATCCACTTAATTTCCAAAAAATCTCCGTATTTTCCTTCACAAAGTCTCCATATTTGACAGTAAGGAGCAAGAGAGATGCAGGAGAGAAGATTAGGACAAACGAGGACTGTGAACATGTAGGAAAGGAATGGCGTCTAGGGGCAGCTTCCCATATTCAAGTTGTGTTGTCTGGATTTACTTTGTGTCTCCTCTGTCCTATTGACAGTCATACCATCAAACACAAAGTCCACTTTCTCCCCTTTCTCTTTCAAAGAGTTTATTATGTACAAAAACATACTAAATAAATATATGTGGAAAGGAAAGTTGGAAATTGGCTTCATGTTTACTCTTCCCTTTTTTGCCTTTATTTAGATTGGGATTAAAGTTGTCACTCGTTTTATGAATTCAATATTTATTTTTACATTTTTCTTCTCCCTTCGCTGCCCCAGTAGAGAGAAACCACAACTTTTGAATGCAGTCCTTATATGTCATGACAATGTAATCACTCACTGTTGATTCAACCATTTTAACCAGAGATTCTTGTTCACGTTATATCAGCACTTTCTCTTACTTTCACTCTCCTGCTCCTCTAATTTCAGTGTTGAGTTTCGTTGAGGTTCTACTCCACCCTGAAAAGTATTTTGACCATTGAAAGCATTCACGGACTGTGGATAGTCAAGCTTATTAGTACTGAGTTCATTGTTCCAAATTACACGCCAGATTTAGACTCGTAATGAGCATTATATTCTTCCACATCCGACACAGTTTACCCGATCACCATCCTCATATTACACACACACACACACCCAAAGTAAAAACGCCCACACCTCACTCCTTCATTATGAATTACTCTCATCTTTCCCTCCCGCCCCGGGGTTTTTAGTAAGTAGATATTTTAATTGTAATTTGCTGGAGCGAAGAAATTAGCAGAGAGAGAGAGAGTCTTCTCTCCCTCACTCAAAGGACTTGACTAATCTTTGAGCTATTGATGCGAACTTAACCACTTGGAACCGCACAAAGTGCGTACATTCATCCATATTTATGACGAGGAGAGGATGGTGAAAGAACTGGGCTTTTATCTAGGTCATTTAATTTACACTCTTGTACTTAGAATAAGATATTAGAGAAAAGGAAGAGAAAGTTTAAGACAATTTGAATTTCCGGCTTTTTTCCCTTTTCTTCAAAGCCCTCAGACAAAGTTCTTTTCTCTCGCTCAAGTTCCTCATGTTTAAATATAATGTAATATGATCCCCCACCGCCCTTTTCCTCTTTACGCCTTTGTACACTTGATTCTTGTATAATTTGAGCGAAAGGAGAAAGCTCATAGTATCATGAAGACGACGGCGGCAAGGAAGAGAGAGGATTGAGTAGCAATGAGAATATTATATTGACCTAAAAAGATGTGGGTAAAAGGTCGTTCATCATTTTCCTAGAATGGAGTGTAAAAACCTCATACACACCAAAAAAAATTTGAAACTTAATCCGGTTGAGTATGGAAGGGCAAGTGGATAATCGTGGACAGAATATTTAGAGAAGGAAATAAAGTTGGTCGACAATTTCCTCTTCAACCTTTTTCTCATACATTACATTTGGCACATTAAATTGCAACAGGATTTGAAGTAAAAAAATTGTCATCATGTGTGGAGAAAGTACACATGATGATGATGGCATGGAAATATTGGGGATGATGTGTCTGAGAGTGGAATTTTGGTTTCACACACGAGCCCCTTCCCCACTCTCTTTGGTATTGTGGAGAATATCGTGGAATTGATGATGTGACAGTGATAAGGATGATGATGATGGAACTTGACGTTTTATTTCAGCATTCCTCCATTTCCAATATCCCATCCTATCCATTTAGACGAGTTAAAAGCCTGGAAAATAATAAAAGTTATCTCCCCCCTCTCTCTCTCTTTGTCCTGTATGAATGTGCCTCACTTTTTTTATTTCTCTTTCTTCCCTCACTTTCAAGAATGATTTGAGAAGGAGAGTTGTGTGCAAAATGAAAGAATATTGCCATTGAAAAAATTTTCTCTTTTCTCGACACAAAATTAACATGCTACATTAGTGCCTTGTAATCTTCTCAGTTTAAGGAATTTCATCGGAGAAGTCAAAAATGAACCTGAACTGGTGTAAATACAGTGTACAAGAAATGTTTTTTTGGGTGTTAGTCTCTTAATTCCTGGGATCCTGAATTATGTTAAAAGGAATGTGTCGGAGGAGAAGGAGACTGGGTTTCTGAGTATTCCAAAATGTGAGTAATCTGTACAAAGTGAGAAAAAAGGACGAGGCTTTGAACCGTCAGGTATAGCTTCTGTGTTTCAAAAGTTTGTGAAGGAAATTTTTGACTGAGAGATTATGTGTGTGTGTGTTTCACTTTATGTGTGTCTGCTTGGTGGTTGTGAAGGAGGTGAAAGGCATTTACAATTTAATTTATTCACCCCACTTCCCTTGACGTTCTTCTCCTCGTTCGGAGGAATCCAGTGTATTCCTCATGATCTCTCCTTGTGACTTTTCCATCTCCTCCATGACTTTTAATAAAGCGTCAATGCGTTCAATATAACCCTACTCTACCTTAACAATTTTTCTCTCGTCTCCTTTCCTCCACCCTTGCCTCCCCGCACGGAGCCATATGCAAATCTTTTTCTCATATTACATAATAAGATGTGTACCTTGTATAATGTGGCAGTAGGAGGAGGCCGGTGACCTCCTGAAGGCGGCTAAAGAGATTCACATCACGAAAACAGATGACGAAAAAAGTTCATTCAGGAATAAAATAGGTGGAGAGTGAGAGACAGAGAGAGCGGGGAAGATGAAAAACATTTTCGACTACCACTTTCACTCTCCAACATCCAACATTACCATTACATGTAAGTACTAGACTTTCACTTGTACATGTATTTATAGAATTTGTGGATGTATGAGGATCGGAGATGGAGATGTGGATGATGCAGAAAAAGTGAGACTCCAAAACTAAATCTGTTCCTTTTGGGCTCACCCATATTTTTTGTGTAGAAAATCTGGAGGAGGAGGAAATTGAAAGCAAGTTCAACAGTTCATACTTCCCATGTCCCACAATTTAAAATCCGGGAAAGTCTTTCCTTGCTACATGAAGAGAGGAGGAGAGACTTTGAGGATGAGACTGAGAATAGAAATTTAATAATATAAGATTTCTCATTCTCCATATAATGAAAATACATTTTCCTATTTTCCCCGTTTCTCATCGACTAGTCTCCACCTTTCCACATGCACCTCCTCATTGGTACCCGGTCTTGGATGGATTGGAGCCAGGGAGAGATGAAGCCTTTTAAAAGGCTTCAATTACCATAATATACCATAGTACTCCAAAACAGTACGTCGTACTTTACACTGTGTGTGTGTAGTGTGTACTGCGGAGAAGAGAGAAAGGGAAAATTTTACAAATTCCAATTACTTAGTCTGATTACCTGGAATAAGAAGATGAGAGGAGGGTGTGTTAGGCGGACAGTAGGGACGTAGTACAGTACACATGTACATATTTAGAATGTGGGATGTACCGATGGATGTGGTCTACCTTGGTTCAGTCATTAATTGCAAATAGAAATAATGGTAATGACAGTGGATTATATATAAGAAGGAGGGAGAGAGGGAGGGAAGGAAGAGAGAGACATTTACATGACTTTGTACAATGTGGCACACGCCCTATTTTCTCCCTTGTACACAGATAATGTGGACGGAGAAAAGGGGAGGAGGGGAATGAATGGGTGGATTTTATTTGAAAATTTGACGTTGTTTATTCCAACCACTATCCAGCTAATGAACTTTCCTCCATGACTTCCTAACCAGGTCCTAGTTATAACCCTAAATTGCGGTCTGCTGACAAGCACATCCCTTTTTTCTTACTCCCACTCCCACCAAACTGTCTCCCCTCCTCCTCCTCCAAAATAAAATTCAAACTAGCAGCTGGGAACCCAACTTTGTTCAACCCCTTCTTTCTCTGTCAGTTTGTTCACAAATACAATGAAATAAAATATTGTCCTCGTTGATAATAGCCAATTCATCTGGAAAGATCATGGGGAAAAAGTGGGAGGAAAGAAAAAGAAGATGAGTTTATACTTTTTTTTAGTAATTTTTTTTATATTCCAGTAAACTTTTCGGGATGACTTTTACTTTTGAGCTGGGATATGGAGGAGGGAATTGAACAAGTTTGAGCTTGTAAGGAATGCCTCCAAAATCCTTTATTATTCCTTCGAATATAGACAGTAAACTTTTGAAGCAGAAGTTGACGAGTCACGGAGCTCTCTCTCTCCTCTCCGTTCCCCCCAGGCACAAACACACGACACAACTTTGTAAACATAGGAGACGGCTCAAGTGACAGTATCATCATCATCATCATTTTAATGGGTTGTGAATGGAGAGGGGGAGGGGAGGAGACTTGCATTTCAACAGATAATTGAAAGAAACAACAGCAACAACTCTCCAGTCTAATCAACTTACACAAACATTTAATTCAATTACTATTTAATAATCTGATATGTTATAGCGTGTGTGTGTGTATTGGTGTATGGGGCGGATGTTTCTTATTGATCATAACGGATGACTCCTCGACTCCACTGGTTGCTTCCTTTCCACACGGAACGCAGAAGTGCTCAAACTAAAAGAATGAACACACACTGTAGGAAGAAAAGAGACACTCGCGGAACCCAAGTTTAATCCGTATACCGGGATTAACAATAAAGAAAAATCAATCAATCAATCAATACCTACATGAGTGTCTGGGAAGAGAAATGAGATATAGGAAGAGAGGGAAAGAGAGTCAAGACTTTTGTAAATGATATGTAGGAACTTGAGAACAAATTTTGTAATACTATCGTCCTCTTGCAGTGCAGAACCTGCACATTGTGTACATGTGTAGCCAACTCAAAGCCTTGCCATCCTCTATTTGTAAGCGGAAGTCAGGACACATCTCAAAGTTTCAGCATTTTACTTTCTCCTCTTCTATCTCTGTCTCATCTTTGTACACTAAACTTGTCTCTACGAGCTATTTACGTGTGTGTACATGAAATTTCTTGTGGGTGCTCAAAACTTTCTCTCAACACACATGCACACACACACAATCTAGTCTTGGAAGATGAGTAGGGAGAAAGTAGGTGAGTTTTCACGGTACATACTTTACATGTACACCCTCACAGTCCATGAAAAAGTAACTAAGGACTTTGAAGAGAATTTCAATGGGAGAATCCACACACTTAATATGTATCTCTGGATGAGTCTTCATTCTTCTTAGTGCACAGCCATTATTCAAAGTATCCTCGGGTCGCCCGAAACAGCGTTTACGACAGACATTGTACAATCATTCTGGGCCATAGGCAAATTACATGCGTAACAAAAAAGTAACTCACCCATACAAATACAAATGGAGAGATGGGAGGATGGAAAGATGAGCACAATCTTTTCACGACTACTATTTTTGGCAATACTTTACAGCTATTTCCATCCATCTTGTGTGTGGAAGTATTCATTGTCCTCCACCCCAAATACACACACAACAAATTGTACACTGCATACTTTCTCTCTACTGGGTCATTGAAAGAAAAAGAGGGGAAAGGCCAGCACGTGCGTTCCCCAAGATTCTCATATGTAGTTTAAGACCCTCCAATCTGGGGCTTAGAGGAGGATGAAGAGAAAGAGACCATGAAGTTTGTGCGTACAGCTGTGTGTGGATGGCTGTATATTTGACTGCGTTTCCAGAAAATGTGGAAATTTGGTGGAGGGGAATGTTCCTCACGAATTTTTATGACTGTTGTTACTATTTTGTCATTTGTATCATGGGGTAGTACATCATGTGACCTTTTTAAAGCTCTCCTCTATTGTGTGTCCAAGTGATTTACTTTGTCTCCATCCTCCTCTACTTTCTCCATGGTTTGTTGAGAAAAAAAGGGTTTGCGGCTCATGTATCCCCTCGTACTCACTGTGGCAATAAACTTTCTTCTCGATTGCTAACGAAAGGTATCCCAAGTCTTTCTTCTCTGTCTCATTTCAATGACATACAGTGTGTGTCTACATTGATGAATTGGTCCGGCCAGGAGAATGGCGGACCAATTTGTGGGATTTACATGTATTCCTCGTCTTCTTCCTCCTCCTTTCCTTCTCTCTTTTTTTCTTCGAAAGAAAATTCAAGCGAAAAGAATCAGGAAGCTCAGGAAAAACCCAGGACACTCGCTTTGTTATTCCCTCTTTAATTTATTATTCATAATCGGCTTGGAATTGAAATACTTTCCCTTATGTAAAATCCGATATTCTTTTCTGCTACTATTATTGTCCCACAAAATCCACTTCCGCCTCCTCCTTTCTCTCTCTCTCCTTCTCTGTGTGTTTCTTCGTTCTTCAAAAAGGAAACAGAAGAAACAATTCAGATTTATTTTTTGGGGATAAAAACACCGGAAATTATTTGCTGGTGTATGTCTATATTCTGTCCATTTTGTGTCGAGATTGAGAAAAGAGGTTTGGATTGACGTCAGTAAATAAATGGGAAAAACGTAAATGGGAAATAAATAGATAACATGAAACCAAAATGCAAAAAAGGGAAAAGGAGAGACAAAGTGGACAAAAAAATACAAACTATTTATTTGCTTCTAATCGAAAGACATGAATGATAAAACGATGTTTGTGTGTACGTGTATGTGTCTGTACAAAAAAATCGAACAGTAAAAAGGTCGTAAAAGGGGAAAATATAAATATTTATGTTGTATCTTTGAAGTTAGTGTAAGGGAAATAAATGGCCAAAATGTTTTTACAACTCTCAATCTCAATTTTAATGTGGTTGACATTAGAATATTTATTAGAAGACATTAAACAACTTCTGAGAACCATAAAATGAGTGGCTATCTCTCTCTCTCTCTCTCCTCGTACATAAGGAGACTCGTCGCTCTATTTACTCCACTTCAGATGAACCAAATGAATATCTCACGAAGGGGAAACGTGTAATGGAAATGTAAGTGTGGGCTAGGTGAAAATTTGGCAGACCAACAGAAGCGGTTATAGAGAGAATTTTCTCAAGGCGTGTGTTTGAGCGTGTGTGTGGAGAGAGAGAGAGAGAGAGGGAGGGGGATGAAGTGAAGATTCGTAAATTGCCAAAGTACAAAAGTTTTGAATGTGCAACATTAGATTCGACTATTGATATAAGATAAGATGAGAGAGAAAGAGGGTGAGAGCTGCTCATCCAGAACTTTCCAAGATGCAGCAAAAAACTTGAGATGGTTTTGGTCTCTCCTTTCTCCCTCTCCGTCTCTCTTTCTCTTTCCATCTATTCGGTTGGCTAAACAGTTTTTTGGCTGGGTAAAAAAATTCAAGATGTATTAAGTGAAATTTTCCCGTCTCGTAACATGTTGTTTGAAAGCTGAGATCATCAAAGAGTAAAAGTCTTGGACTTTCTCTCTTTGCTTTACATGTGCTCCAATGCATACAGAAAGAGCAGCACACACACACACAAACACACACAGCAAGGAAGTTGACCATGTACAAATTGTCGGAAAATCGTACAGAAGGGACGCGACACACAGGCGCAGGCATGGAAAAGAGTGTGAGATGGTGCTAGGATGCAGGATGGAAAGTTAAAAAATGGTGAGTGACAGACAAGAGTTGATTGGAACGGAAAGGACTGACTAACCCAAGGTTTTCCCCTTTCTCTCCTTTCAACTTTCCTTTCTCCCCGACCATCCCTTGATGACTCTCAAACCAACTGTCCTCAGCCCAAATCTGACCCGGACAGCCCCATCACAAAGTAAAAGTTGTGGGAGGAAGAAACAAAGATTCAACAGAGTTGGCAGAGAAGAGCACATCCGATTTATATGTATTATCCTTAATCCCTTGTTCAATTTTTCTCAGTGTTTTCCTGTCCCTTCCCTTTAATTTTCAATAAATTTGAAGGCAGTCTACGATAAAAAGCTTTCCCTTCTCTTTCTCTCCGACTATCTTTAGTTCTTTATGCTGGAGGAGGAGGAGGAGCAGTGGAAACTTTCAGAAACCATTTAGCTTGCAATAAAATGAAGATGAAGAGAGACTTGGTCTCGCATTATCCTTCCACTACATTAGATGACACGCACAAAAATGTAGAGTCCTTGTCCTCGTCCTCGTTGTTGAGACACTGTTTTTATTTTCCACTGAAAATATGTGAGTACGACTAGCCTTGGAGACAGACTGGGGAGAGGAGGAAGAGATGGAATGTTTGTATCCCCTTCCGTTGGAATTGAAATCGATGAATTTTTAATAAATTGCATCTTGCATGTCTGGAGATATGCAGAATCTCTTTGACTAGATTAATTTTCTTTAGAATATGCTCTCCCTTTCTTTCCTCAATTCGGACATGTACAGGATAGAATATAATGCACATTGTTGTATTCAATTCCGTGTTTATACGTATACACCACATAATATAATGAATTGTATACACTTTTCAAGAAAATATCTCAAAAGACCAAGTCTTTGAGACAAGTTGAATGTGATGTGTGTGTGTGATGTAAATGAATGACATGGTTGAGGTTAAAGGTCAGACAGCGAGTCAACCGAGAAATCCTTAAGGAAACACACCAACTCAATTTAAATGTAACCACTTTCACCACTCACTCTACTCCACATCCACACAAAAGATGACGAGAGAGAGTACGGCTTATGAGTGCCTCACTCGGTGTGTGTATAATTATATAGAGTACAGAGATGTAGGACTGTTTGTACGAAATGTATGTGTCATATTTTATACATGAATTTTAAAAAGAAAAAAAATCCTCTTGATAAAAGCTCCTCGTCTTTCAACTGGATTGAGCGCTGTATTTACAAACTTTGATAAATTTACGAAAGAGCGCTAGAGAGAGAGAGGGAGAGCGTCATGCTTGACAAGGGAGAAAGTCAAAGTATTGACTTTCTCCTTTCCTCTTCCCCTTTGCCTCGAACAGCTGAGACAACAAACAAAATATTTATTTTCACTACTCTCTTCCTCTCTGAGCTGTGCTTTATGTGTGTGTGTTTGTGGAGGTCCTCTCGAAAACTTTTTGACGAACTCGAAAAAAATTGCATAATGAAGTCTATTTTTCTCCCACACTCCGCCGAGTCAAAATAGGGAGAAAAAAGGAGGGAGGGAAAAGGAGACCAAAGCACTGAACTGTCACTACTCCATTAAAATATTACAAGTCTTCTCCTCCTCCTCCTCATTCGCCTCTTCATCCTTATTTTGAGAAGGGGCTGGATGAATCAACTTAAAGTTTGTCATAAATAAATGAAAAACTGTACGCATAAAAAGGGAAATGGAGACTGGGGGAGGTCCAGGGACACACTTGAGAAAAAGAGAGTTAAGAAAATTATCCTGGTGACTAAGTCTAGTCAAGAACGGAGAGAAAGTCAAGCGTAGACTTTAACATTTAAAAATTTTATACATTCACTCGAAAATTAAGAGAAGAAGATGTGGATCCGGATGAGCCATTCTCAACCTACTTTACTTTCTCTCTTTATACATATGATACATCCTGCTTTCTCCCCACAGTCTCTCATTCTGTGAATCAGTGCAAGAGAACGAGAGAGCGAGAGAGAGAGAGAGGAAATGCAAAAAATGGAATGGAGTGGGGTAATTCTGTTGAGTTGAAACTGTACTGCGGGGACTTTATATATCGTTATTCCTTGATTACACACACACACTATTCTGCATGGAACACTGGATTCTTCCAGAGGGATTTGTACTCTTAGTATCCCTATATTATGACGGTAGATGATGGAGACAACTTATCCAACTAATTTCCCACTGCTCTCTTTTTCCAGACACACCATAAAAACGAAAGAAAAATATAAGAAAAGTAAAAAAAAATCTTTTGATATTACACCCACACTATACTTTTTATTGTGTGTGTGTGTGTCTACAGCTCGATAATTAGAATGGATCAATTAGTGACGTCTGCTAAATATTTTCTCACTAAATTACCCCTCCTGCTCTTCTTTGTTTTTTATATTCCCTCCGCATCCTCACAAGAAAGTGTTTACGGTGTCATTCTCTCCTTGCCAAATCGAAAGAATGTAAGAGAGAAAGACTTGTGAGAGGAAAGACAATTTTTATGTAAGGAACCAAATTTCCGTTCCCTCATTCTATATGCGTGCATATCATGTCTCACAAGAGTAAGGTGAGGCTTAAGGGCGTTGTGCAGAGTAAAGGGGAGAGGACTTTGAGGGATTTACTCAATACAATTGCTCATTTGACAAGACGAGCAAAAAAAATTTTAAGAGTCTGTCGGGAGGTGAGGATTTATGAAATATAAATTTTGTAGAAGAGTCATTACTAAACAGGAGGTAATGGCTCAGCCAATTTTAAACAAATCATCTGTTTTCAAGGGGAAAATCCGTAATGACAGTGTGAACGTGAGGATACCGTAGTTGAGCTCTGATAACCCCAGGTGGATTTTGAACATTCTATTTTTTGCCTAATGTCGTCAGTCACCTTTGTTTCTCTTTCTCTTTGAGAACGATCCAAAAATTAGGGTGAAAGCATTGTCACGATTATTATACCAGGTTTGAAAATTTCATAATGATATTTGTGGACACTCTCCAAATCTGTCATTGGACCAGACCGTATTCACTCTATTGAAAAGTTCGGTTCCCTGGAAGGTTAATAAAACCGAAGGGAATTTTTTGTATCGATTTTTATTCCACACTTGGATGTATTCAACATGGGAAAGTTCTATTCACACTCTTTTCCTTGCAGAAATGATTTGAGAACCCCGGGGATTCTACTGGCACACATACGGGAGACTGTGACTGCATGGAAGGAGACTCACATGTCTCAGGGAAAGTTGACTGGAGCGTAAAAAACATGGGGTGTAAAACTCATTAGAATATAAATCACTAAGATGGAAAGACTCTTGGCTTACACACTATCCTTCCTCCTTGTATCTCTGTACTTTCTCTCCTCTTCTCCTCTACTTTCTCTCATCTCATCTTCCATTCCATTGACTGTTTTAATCTGGCTCTTCACTAAAGTGGGCGGGTAGATTGACACATTTGCATATTTCTTCTCTTTTTTCCACATTTTCCCTCTTACCCTAGTCTTCTTGTACATGTGTACAATCCCTAGCCAGACAACCTGTGTACATTCATGCTTCGTCCTGCACACACACACAAAAGTAAATGTTTCTCAATTGAAGACCACAGTCTATTCTCAACTTGGACGATGGAGATCTAATTTTTGTTAAAAGAATTTGTATAATTTTTAGATCCGTGTGGATTGAAAGTTGACCTGCAACTGTTCACTAGACAAATTATAATGGATTCTTTGTGCAAAGTTAATCTCATGTTAAGATTCGAGGACGGAGAATTTCTTAAACATTCGCCGTCTCCAAACCCATTATATTAATAACTGGTTGTTTTCCCCGCCTCCGGCGAGGATTCGACTCTTAACTTTTTCAGAAAACTTTTTCTGACCCTGTACACATTTTATAGTCCAGGCTTTTAATCTTGGTTCTAATGCCAGTTAGATATAACTATTCAGATATTCTTCCAATGCGAGATTTTTCTGAAATTACGAGGGAAGAAACTGAACAACTGGAAATTGATGGTCAGTTACTTGTGTTGACTATATTCTCACTTTTCCCCCATCTCCATTTTGAGACCAGGCTTATCAAAATCAGCTTCAGGATGCTAGAGATATTCCTCTCAAATCTGTGTTCTTACGACCAACTCTGTACATCTCAAAACTTGTTGAGCCTTTCTTTGGAAAAACTCTCTTGTTTCCGCTCCGAGTAAAATAATATAATGAGAAGGAAAAACTCTGGAAAACTTTCCCAACTCAACCCACTCCATTATTCTTCACTCCATTGTGAAAGTACGAAACAATTCTTCGTATTTTCCTCCCCTCCCCATTTTTTCAAATTATAACATTTCGTCTGCCCTTCAGGAGGTCCGGAAGTGGGATGAAAGGAAGAATCAAGGGACTTTTCCATCTAAAATTGGAAATCTAAATTTTTTTCCCTTTTTACTTGTACAAAAAAAGAAATCTGAAAGCACGGATCATATCCATTGAAAAAATTCTTCATTTGATAGATGGATATCCATATTTCTTCATCTCCTGTCCTACTCTCGTCAAAAGTATCAAGTAAACTTTGATGGAGAAGGAAAAAGTAGAAAATAGAAAATTCCACGAATTGTTGTTATCTATTCAAGAAAACACGTAATCTCTCCTTCCTTTCGGACCAAAGAATTGAAGATGCTTCACATTATTCTGAATTAAATTAAGAGTATATAAAAGATTTGGGAGATTATAAATCCTAGATATAAAAGAGAGTAATACCATTTTTACTAAAATTAGACTTGTAATACATTTTCAAATCTTTTCTACCACCACCATTCATCTTAAAATTAATACCGGTATCCTGACATAGTTATTTAATGATGTATGCTCGACTGGACAATCTTCCACCTTCTGTAGTCATTATGCAAATAGAGAACAAAGCCCTTTCGCAAAGATTATTTTTACATTTTTTTGGAAATCCCCATTTTCCTTCCTACACAACAAGCTCAATTTAATTACACGAAATTTAAAGTCGTATCAAGTAATTTAAGGTCATCTCCTGTATCTCCTCGAAACTCGTACGTAAACTATGGTTGTACAAATATGGCTCATACAAAAGTTTTTTCGATACACCCACAACAAAAGAGAATAGCTTGTTTGAAGGATGGTCCATAAAGCAGTTGGATGTAAAGGCTACTAATGAGGAGAAATGAAGATCCTGTTGTATCTCTTTGTCTCGTCTGTTTACTGCATGTAGGAAATACTAATTACTTGTATAAATACATTCAAAATCTTTCTTCTTCTTCAAAAATAAATTTAAGGAAGCTCCTTTTATACCTTAGACTAATATCGTCTGAGCTTCACAATAAAAGAGAGATGAATCCGATCTTTTCTATTATTATTCTTCCTTCCAGACTGTCTTAAAATTTAAATGAGACTTATCGTATATAATGAATTTGACACTGGTCTACCGAGCATGGCATCAAATCAATTGTCGTGACCCCGGCTACAAATTTGTTGTCTACGGTAGACACACTAAAAATTAGACTACTAGTAGATTTTAGAAATTTTTAAGCCTTTCTCTTCCTCTCCTCACATCCCATTAGATTTCTCTCCTGTTCTCAAATGCGGAGGAGGATCATTCGACATTGAGAGAAAGTAAATATATATCAGAACGTAACACACATCAATCAGACAAGTTTCTCAATATTTATTAATCAATCAAAATCTCCTTGTGTTTGTGTGTGGATTTGAAATATTTCTCAGAAAACTAATTATAGACTCTTTTTATGAATCATGCTTACGCAATTATCTGGATCCTCTTTGATTCCTACGCAGAAATTCTTCTTCGGACAAAAGGCGAGTCTGCTCAACTACATTCAATGCCAGTTCAAAAGAGACTATTATGTATCAGGTGTTCATTGAACTTCAAAATATTGAAAAGTGTAATACTGGTATGTGTAGTAGAGGAATTTAAATGAAGTCCCATTCAGCACGCAGTGCTTATCTGCAGACCAGACATGTACTACATGGTTACGCATGCTTTGTCTCACGAAGAAGTAGGAATTACAATTAAAGTGAAGCTTCTTCATATCCTTGAATCCATCCTGCTCCAGCTCGGGGGCCTTTTCGTCTTTGTTCTAATTTTAGTCAACAATCCGGTTTACCTGTATTATTATACTCGGCTTCCTCCTCCCCTCTTCATTGGATCCAATAACAAAAACACAAAGTGAAAGTCTGTACAGGATTTTCATGAACACACAGACAATTGAACTTTGTTCAAGTTTTCTCTAGCAAATACCAATAGTTGGTTTTATTAACTTTGCTCTCTTTTATCCCTCTATCACACACACGCAGTATACATATGTGTGTGTACCACAGAGTAGGTGTAGAATAAATGGAGTAGATCAAGGAAGTCAATAAATTAATGAGCCAACCAGTCGGGGGCTCGTATTGTAATTTATATATGCCTTTTTGATTTTTTTGTCTCTCTCCATTTACGGATGTGTGTGTGTGTGACTTTCATTTCTTTGTTGGGATGTTCCTCGAGGGCTCTTCTGCTCCAAAAAGCTGTCATATCTACTCTTCGTTTTAATTTCGCAGTCAGTGTGATCAGACATGTTCCCATTTTGTGTGTGTGTGCCATACCACCTCCGACCATGACGGAGAGCATGTTTGGAATGATAGAGGGATAGAAAAACTTTTTTGACTCTCTATTCAACGTAAAATATACATAGAAAGCAAACTGACTTTCTCTCTCCGTCTCTGTTCCTTTTGTATGTGTTTCCATTTCTTTTTAGACTGTCATCAAGTATGAATTTTGGATGTTGATGGTCGACCCAATATGACATCCATAGAAATCCACCCATAGAAATGTGTACTATTAAACTTCATCAAAGTTCATTATGAAGGACCACACGGAGGGAGGGAGATGTACACTTTGTGGATGGAAGGACCAACCTCTCTCCCACTCCTTTGAATGTGTACCTCATTTTGGTCGATACTTAATATCTGGATGGACCTCGACTTTTTATTTGTAGCTGTATGTTTAGTTTACAGGGTACTGAATACGTACGTATCATTTTAAAATGTGTATAATAATACTCAAATGTGTATGTTTCATTTATATGGACTCTACCGCTCTTTGAATTATTGGTTGCTTTCTCTCTCCATTCACTTTCTTTCCAAAACTTTTCCAAACTATGAACATGTTTTTCGTTTCAATGCCCCTCTGACTTTCGAGTGTATTCATGTAAGATTGAAACTCTTTGAGGTACACAAGACATCAATGACGACAGCACATTCATAGTTTACAAATATCCTTCTTCTTTTTTCCACGAAGAATAACCATAAGAATCAACAAATAAGGATTAATATTTCATATATCAAATTTTCATGGCATTTAGTTCTATTCTTCAACCATAATTTTTCTCTTTAATCTTATTCTCCTTGTGAAAGTTTTTGGAACTCTGTTTACTTCGGACAAATTTAATTGTACCCAATTAGAAAATTACGTATTATTCAAAATTTTCAAATACCTCTTACAACCTGTACATTACAGGACGAGTCGACTTTAAAAAGCCAAATTTTCTTGATATTTTGTTTCTTTAAGATAAATTACATTTCTATATTCGGCAGTCACTAAGAAATATTTTAAGACTCGTGTACATTTATTAGTCCCTACTTATCTCACACGCCCCTCTCATCAACCCATCAAACTTTCTCTTTTCCTCACTTTCTCCAAAGAAATCATTCAAAGATTTTCACAAAGACAAAACTGAGGATAAGAACTGTGAAACTATTTCAACTTTCAAGGAATTAAGTCTTCTTTCAAAGACAAACGGAGATAAAGGAGAAAGACAAAAAAATATAATGTATTGGCTCAATTCGGAAGGGTGATATGATGAAAATTCGTCGTTCCACTTCCAAATTATCAGTATCAAAGGACAGACACACATGCACAGTGGGACGGAAGAACTTTGAAATTTTAAATGGATTTCCTTTTGACACACACAATGTAAAGACATTGGAAGGACAGGGGGTGACTGTCCTATAAGCTTCCTTCTCCCTTTCTGACAACTCCAGGGATTGAATCCCATTCTTTTTTCCCCCACACACAATAATACGTTATCTCTACGAATGGGACAGAATTTTCAATTTCATTTTCTCAATAGTTTCTTCATCTTCCCGACTGTCGTGTGTGGTGACAATGTGGGATAGAATCAATTGGAGTATCATCAAGAAAAAGTTGTCTTCCTACCCGTCCAAATAACTGTTTTATTTGTTTTCACACTAATCGTGTCTTCTATGCAGATGATGATACAAACTTTTCAACGAATAGTAACTTTTTCCTTTTATCCTATCCTCCGAACTTGAGACTCTTTCTCTGAGTGTAATCCTTAAAAGTTGCTTATATAGCCCTCATTTTATTCCTATAAAAATCGGACTGGTTACACTACCGTCAGAGTAGAATTTCTTTTCCTTGTGTAACTCACATTCCCTCCTCCATCCTGAATGAGTTAATGGTTTAGCTATAGGGCGGAAGTGAGTCTGTGAGATCCTTGACTGATTTTCACATCCCGAACGACCGTCGTCGTCTCGTTCCGTTTCTTAACCTCTACATCTGCCTCCTTGAGCTATTTTTCACACACACACACACACTCATACACACAGACAGGCAAGCAGGCACAGTGAGAAATGAGAGAGCTATTCAAGTCCTGGCTCTTTTACATTATCTAGAAATATGAGCCTCTAAAGCTCATTTCTACCCAGTTGTTATCATCACCTATACAAACACACCTCCCGCATCCTGTGTGTGTCTATGTAAGAAAGAGAGGTCGTAAGAAAGTGGAGAGAGGGGAATCACGCCATGAAAATTGCCTTCATTAAATTTTACTTGGCCCCATCACACACCTCATCATGAAAATGACAACCACTAACTCCACATCCTCCATCTCTTCTCTTTCTCCCTCCCAATCTACTCGAATTCTACCCACACACACATAGCACACACCTCCTCTTCTTATTCTACCCTTCTATAATCTACACGTCTCAACAAAATCATTCACAGATTTTTCCACCTTCTCCACATCTTATTTATTATTCATAGTCTTCCTGACTTCTCCAATTTCCCCAGGGGTATCAATAGTGCCGTTGCCGTTGTATTTAAATATCTAATGGATTTTTCCAATTCAAAGACAGGATTGTGCGTGGCCCATTCAATTACTTGAGGGAGTGCTCATTTTCAGTGTATTTGAAATCTTTGTATGTAGTAAACCACAATGTTTTTTAATGGTGAATACGGCACATAAAATAGGAATGGTTAACACTCCAGTACATACAATTTAGAAAAAGGTAACACACAGCTTAAAAATAGTTCATTTATTTGCACATCCTTGCACATTTCCATTCAGTGGCAGTGCACAAAAACTGGTGTTGTGTATATTAAGGGAAATGCTCTTGACTTTGATTTCATGTGATTTCTTGTAAAAACGTCTTTTTCAGTTAATGCATTTTATTCATTTCCTAGTAGCAGATGAAATCGATGCACGAGCTGTGAAAATTAATTGAAATGAATTCTATTAATATATCACTAATGAAGATTCCCTTGAAAATAACCTTCTTTGAACATTTTTTCTTTTGGAATGATGGCACAGCCTGAAAGTTTTTAATTTCCCGTGGAATTTTAATTTGCTTTTCTGCAGAATTTCCTCTGACGCTCGTCCCAATTGTGTTCTTTAGTAAAAAGATCATGGTGTGTATTTTTTCACAGAAAAGTATGAAAAGTATCAGAGTCCGTTTGCTGTCCCTCTTCCAGTCCCTCCCTTTCCCATCTCATTCCCTACAAGTTAAGTTGCATACACACGCACACTTGTTTCCAAGGAAAGTAATGGATGAAATTTTTCCATCATCATTCAACAGTTTTGCACAGCCCTCCCTCCACAAATATGAGAGAAAATTTTTTTTGAGAATAACCTTATATTTTTCGTATTTGGGGATGCCTGGATTTTTTCTACTTTCCTGACAGCCCAAAGTTTGGATAAAAATGTTCTGATACGAATCCCTGCCTCTCTCACACACACACACGCTGTAGGATATTTTCCCAAAATTTTTTGACCACTAAAAATAAGTTTTTCCTTCCCCACCCTCCACCTCTCCCTCATCCTCCTCTGCTCTAGACGGAATGGAAAGAGTGAAAGTGTAAAGTATTTTGTTATGCATTAGCTTTTGCCATTTTCTCCCTTGTCGTCTCCATGAGAGTCTAGTCCATCTTTTGCGTGTTGAATACTGGGACAGTGAACTATGGGCTTTTACTCTCTCTGTCACTTTCTCCGTATTTTTAGCTTGTGGGTGTGTATGTATCGACGTCTATTTGGTCCTGTGTGTTGGAACTATGCCGACAGACTTATTACCACATCTCCCTCCCTTCAACTTATATGCGTCCTTCCATTTTCACCGACTGTGACGTGAGTAATTCAAGCGAGGCAAAGTTTTTTTTGAGCCACTTTTTCCAAGAACTCCCTTTCTCTCTCTCTCACTCTCTCGCTTTCTTTTCCTCACTATCTAAAAGGCTTCTTGGGTATGTGATGACGTGCCCATACACACACGTATGTATCTGCTCTATATAAGATTCATCATTGACAGTCTGACACAAATGGTGATATGGAAAATTGCGTTTGACTTAAATTAGATACAGGGAGAAATGGAAAGTGGAGAATAGAAATATTAGCTCCTCATCCTTTTGTCCCCACAAAACACGGGTGGAAAATAAACCAGTGGAGGAGGAGAGACTAGAAAATTGTCAAAAAAGTGGGCGAGTTATAAGAGATGACAGGAAAGAAAGGAGTATGTGAGTGTGGATACAAAAAAGGAAGGTACATACATCAACCTGTTAGGTCAGTCTACCGTGAGATTTGAAGTAAAGCCCGGACACCTTGAGAAGACCAAAATATCTTTATCAAAATATTTTTACCCGCAGATCCTGGTGAAGGGTGATAAAATTGACAGATAATCGTATGAAGGGTACCATATTACAAGGATGTATTTATAGAAAATTTAACTAAACGACACACTGCGTAAAATCCTCTTCAGCAGAGTCAACGAACTCAATTTGAACTTCACGGTATCATCAATCGAGAATACACGAGGACAAAGTTCCGTAAATCAAGAGGATAAGGGTCGATCGTAAGGAGGTGTGTGTGTGTGTGGGTGTGAGTGTGTTTGAAGAGGCAATTTACATAAATCAAGGAGTACAACAGGAAGTTAAAATTCATACAGATTTGAAGATTTCCACTTCTACATTTCCTCTTCAAAGAAAGGTAGAGGAGGGGAGGCGAAGAAAGAATGGAAAGTGATATGGGGGAAGAAAGTAGAGTGTCAGTTGTCAAATTATTTTATTTATTTTTTCACATCTTTCTTCCCATTCTTATTTTCTAGGGTGTAAGGAAGGAAGGGTGGATGGGTGAAGGGAAAGAAAGTGAATGAGTGAGTACCCTTGTAAAAAAAGTTAGTCTTTTACTCTTTATTAGTCTTGAAGATTTCAAACGAAACTTTTTTTTTCTTTTTTAGATTGGAGTGAAAGTGGGGAAAGTGAGGGAAAGGAGTTCCTTGTACTTTGATCTGTTCTTGTCTTGTAAGTACTTTGTAGAGAGAGAGAGAGAGAGAGATACGGTCTTCCTTTTTATAGAGGTACAAAAAAGGAGAAGTGCCTACTTTTTTGTATGGTCATACAATAAGAGGAGGAGGAGGAGGAAGGTACAAAGCACAGAGAGAGAGAGAGACGGATAGTATCGTATTGGATAGAGATCATGTGGAGTTTGAGCAAGAACATAAAACTCAACATCCATGACGAGACCCTCGACTCACTCAACCATCATTTAATTCGAGATTGTCATCCCGGATTCAAGGAACGTCGACACGGAGGAAGAGTTTTTGAAAAAGGAGGATTTTTTTCATGAAAGTTTTTGGCTTGATTCGTGGATCATTTTTTGGATGAGACTCCCCTCTTCCTCCTCTCTCTCGTTATATTATTTCTCTATGCATTCAATACCAACTAACTGAGAGTCTTTCCCTCTCTCTCTCTCTCTCTCTCTCTCGGTCAATTCTGCTGTGTGTGGGGAAGTTAAACATCTATATGTATATTATTACATTATTTATATTATGATTCAACAGCCAAGAGCATCACAGGATATAGACAGTCATTTTGGAGGAATGAGCTTCAATGAACACCATGTTAGCCGCCTCAAAACTGAATGGATACGCTGTCTGAATTGGGAAGGAGATGAACTGAGTGGGGAGTCTCCCTGTGTACTACTGTGTATTAAAGAGAGAGAGAGTAAAAATCTCATGATTTACTCCTGAGGAAAAGATATGAAGAGGAGGAATGGAAGAACGCACGGATAATGGAGCAAAAACTAAAAAAGGGAAGAGAGAGGAGGAAGAGTTCCTCACTAACTGAACCACTCCAAGAAATGGTTCAGTATGGGAAAGCAGTGGAGTGACTGTGTAAAAAAGTAAACTTGTAATAAATATCTTGCTGCAAGCGAATTCTCCATCCTCGACTGCCCTACTCCAACTTCTTATTCTCAGCCATGTTTTTGTTTTCCCATGTTCCAGCTGCAGTCTCATAATTTTCTTTTTACTCCAAACCCCTCCAATTTAAATAACTTTAAGTTTTTCAGTCCGAACCACTGTGTTTTCATAATGTTGCATTAAGTTATACATATGAGGAATACCTATGTACGTACCAACAAATGGAGAAATAACAAATGGAGAATTGTGATACTGTCCGTGAGGGTGAGTTGTGACAGTTTTTAAAATTTTGTAATATCAAATGGCTTTTTAAATGTCTGACAGTTCAGCGTAATCATTTTGACTTTGACGTTAAAATTCTGTATTCAGTTAGTACTCCAAAATCAAAATTAAAATTCACATAAGTTTGGATATTTTCTTGATGGTTCAATTTCTCCTGATTTGTCAGTTGCATGAAATATTCTCCTCATAAAAACATTCGGCTAAATCGAAATTTTCATCGTTACATGTTATCAACGAGTAAAATTGTATCTCAGACTAATAACAAGTTAACTGAAATTCAAAAACTGTTTAATCTGAGTGCCGGTGACGGTCAGTCCACATTTTGCTGTAGACAACGTATGGCTTATCTTTACCCAGTTTCTGGAGATTCCCAAATGGAAGCCCTTAAACCCTCCAAAAATCTGTATGTGTGTGAGTGAGAGAGTTGGCCTAAAAATTCCTTTCCACAATTTCTCAATGCAAAAACTACAGGATCCACAACTAGCCACTCCACAAAAGAAGGAAATAAACAAATGGAAAAATCTCTCCCTTGCGTTTTTCCGCGGTCCTCAATTATGCGGACGGAAGTCTTGAGAGAGGAAACGTGGGTCGGCGAATCATGCCTCCATGCACAACAACAAAAAAATTCACCAAAAAACGAAAGCAATCTAAATTTGAAAATTTTGAAAAATCTCTCCATTTCTCTGTAGTATAATAACTTTTTTTTACTTTTCAGCCCACAAAACTTGTTTCAGAACGTGTGTATATTAATATCCATATTAGAGAAACAAACAATGCAAATGTAGGTAGACTATGCATAGTATTTCAGTCATGGTATTTAATCGACTTGAGTGATGCTCCTCATTTGCATTCATAAAGTGTAAAGTACCCTTCTAATTCCTTCTAGGCCTCCTCCTCCGTCTCTACAAGAGTCCAATTTTCGTAAGAACAAGAGACACAAATGTGCGTCACACATCATCTCATTTGAAGGGGGGAGTTGACACATGTTATCAACCCCTCTTTTGTTTTTGTACACACAATGAACATTGTCAAACTCAGCGAAAGAGGAGATGACTCATCTCAGATGAGTTGGGAGGGGTGTGAAATTCACACATTGTTAATGGAATTTTTGACAAAGATACAAGATAAAAATAAACACCATGTTTTTGTTTCAGGTGTTTGTGTGTCCGTACGTGCCGGATTGCTCTCTTTGTTTTTGTAAAGAAAAATTTCCTGGGTGACAAGCTCAGAGTAGGTCAGAGGGGGGTCTTGGAAAATTCTCTGTCTTTCACAGTCTTCCCGCAAAAAGGTGTGGGTAATGGAGTAGAGGAGGGAGGGAGGGAGCATCTGTTGTGTGGGATGATGAGAGCACAAGAGAGAAAGAATTACTTTCTCCGTGACTTTGTTCAAAGAATTTCCCCCTCCCTCTCTCTCTTTTTGAGATGTGTACCGGAATTCATGTGGGACAATGGGATAGGGAGCGATGTTTTTTGGTGGACTTCAACTCCTTTAGACTGCATTTACCATTGTCACCCTCACAATTTCTTTCCCTTTTTTTCTCCTCTTCCTTTTTTCGCCCTGAATTCTCTAATGAAAATGACTCTCCACTTTTACCCCCACTCTTTTATACTTTCACTGTCTACTTCCCACTTTCTCGTCCTTTCTCTCTACTCTCCAGGTCACAGATGGGGGTGCGTAGATGTGATGAACAGTGTGTAAAAATTTTCGAGTGTTATTTTATCATCTCTTCATTTTCTTTCTTTTTTTCTTTCATCGTATTTCTATAATTACAATCGGGACAAATCTTCCACCTTGGCCTCCATGTCTCCCGCCCTCGAATCTAAAGAGCAACTAAGTGCACGAGGTTGTGTGCTCGAGCCTCACGTTTTTTGGCCTAGTATATACTAGCTACTCTCTTCTTCGCCTCCTCCTCCTGTTTTTGACAAGGAGGTTGTAATCTAAAAAATTTACGAGCCTACGCACCCACCGACTGAAATAACTCGGTGAGTCTGGGAGGAAGGAAGAAAACGAGGAGGAACGCCCTTTCCCTCCTAATTTCCAAGAGAATGAGAGAAAAATATGCTAGCGAAAACTCATCTAAGTTCAATAATGCTCTTGTGTGTGTAGTAGATTGCTGGCACATCCTCGGATTAATTGAACAGGGTTTAGAGTCAACCGAACACTACTTCAAGTGTACGTGCGGAGGGGACGACTGACTAACGTTTTTTTCAATGACATTTTTTTAAGAGTCTAAGTGAATGTGGAAGATTTGTGAAATGGTAAAAGAACATGTTGACTTTTTTTCTTATACCTCTGATATTTAATTAGTGGAACAGATTTTCCGGGTCAAACTAAAAACTCTGGCTGTCCTTGTCTGTTGTAATTTGTCAATAAAGGGTTGTCCACACAAGACTTTTCTCTCTCTCTCTAATTGTGTGTAGGATTGTAGAAAGGGAGCGTGGGTAGACAATGTAGTCTGAAAAAGTGGAAATTGAAAGCTTTCCTCTTCCTGGTAAATAAATTCAATTGAAAATTCCCCAATCAAAAAGTTCACGAATCCCCTCTTCTCCCTCTCTCTCTCTCTTTGTAATTATGTCGACTTTATTAACGACACAATATTTGGTATTGTGGAGAGAAAAGAACAAAGAGATAAAAACCATATTAAAATCTTTTTGTGGAAAACTCTTCATTGAATTTGAACAGAGGATCGGAAAACTTTGAACTCGATTTCACAATGTTTTGAGGAGCTTTGATGTTGTACTATGAAGTTAAACTGAGTAATTCAAAGAATGAGAGTGGATTTTCGTCTCAAACGTTCATACCGTAATGAAAAAAAATTAAATTATGGGTATTACTTGAAATAAATTGAAAACATGGTTGTACAATTATTTATCTTTAATGGAAAAAGTACCCAGAAAATGTAATCATGTCCTATAATAATGGTTCAAATCTTTATTAGGAAAATTGTCCATTCTGTTTCAGAACCACTGTCTGCCTGTTTTGTGTGGAGACAAGGGAAGTAGTATTAGATTAAGATATCAATACTTATAAATCCATTATTTTGAGATTCCTCTTTCACACGTATCTCTTGATGAATTTTACAAACTAATCCATCTTTGCGAGGGAGTAGAGTACGAACACACACATACATATTAGAATGGGTGTAGGTTAGAATAGTAAGTTTCAATTTTAATCTTTAGAACCCAACCTTTCGATTAGATATGTACAAAAGAGAATATGAATGATTCACATTACTCTCCCAAAAGGAACAGTCAGAGTCATTGGGAGTTGAAACTATTCATCACGTACCAAAACATTCATCCAATAGTTGAAACAACAACAGTTTTTGGAGCGAGAGAGAGAGAGAATGTATTGACATTTCCCTCCCCACTTTCACATCCCATATTCATCAGACAGTCTTTATTAGAAAGTCATATTAATTTCATATAGTTATCAGGAGGACATAAAGCAGATGAAAAGCAGTCAGAGCAATCTCCCCCCTTGTTTTTCATCAATACTAAATTTTGACTTTGATTACATGCTTCTACTACTATTCCACTGCATATCTAATCCTATTAAATAGCCTCTCCTGATCATGGGTGAGTGAAGCACAGTTTGAATTGTGTACATTAATTATACTTCCACCTTTGTTAAAATTCCTTCATTCCCGCAGTCCACAGTTGTACCTAGTATTGTCCATTCCCACACACACACAAACGTAAAACTTTACGGGGTGTGTGGGAGTGTGGTTATTAACATATGAAAAGGTGGAAATGTGAAGAGCTCTCCGTCTTTAGCGTATCAATTTAACGCTGCAATAACCAAATAGCATGGCCTGTCGTAAGGGACTCTTTATTCTCAAAACGTTCCACGGTCTGTCCATTTTCTCCTAATCACAAATTTCACTTGAGACTCAACCCTGCTGAAAACAGACGGTCCTGAGTTTCCTACCTACACACACACACACACCCTCGTCTCAATGTTTGAGAATGAACGAGCGTCTCTCTTTTTCTCCTCACGTCACCAACTTGAGAGTCCAGACGAGGAGGAGGAGGAGGGGGGTAACTGGACAAAGTGAGGAACGAGATCAGAAGGATGTGGGTCGTTGGTATTAGTCCATGTTAGGCCATGCAATAATTCCACATGGTGCTTTTGTTGTCCTTAATTTCAAAGGGATTCTTGCTCAAGCGTTCATTCAACATCTCCACACACACACTCACTTTCTCTTTCGGTCCTCACACTCATACACAATAGGGGGTGGAACAAAAGGATAACTTTTCCGTCAAAGTTTTCCGGATTTTCTGTCCATGGACATGGACATAGACTTTTGTTGGCAAGAGCTCTCTAGTCAGTTCACTTGCTGCCCTCCTCTCTCTCTCTTCCTCCCAATTGGATTTTTTTTTCTTTATTTTTTCAGTTCTCGACAAACCATCAGAAGCAGCTATTGGCCCTGCAGGTTCCTTTTCCTGCCATCACACTCATCTCTTAGTACTGTCCTTGTTCCTTCCTCTCTTATTTCATTTCCCCTCATCTCAGGAAAAAAATGGACTTCGCCAACGCATCATGTCCAACTTTCTCCCACACTTTCTCTCTTTAAGTAATCGTCAACAGAGTATGGAAAAGGAAACCTCCACTCACCAATGACAGCATCCCACCCTTCGTACTCATATAGTCATACACGCACACACTTTACATTATTACAATTGTTGGACAACTCATTCGTTATTATTAGGGCAACCAAAAACATACTTTAGCATGTTGTTTATTGATAGCCCGAGGTACTACATTAGCTATGGGATGTGTTACCCGGGTGTCAGAGGTCAAAAATCCGCAAAAATAAAAAGCATAAATAGCATAAAAAACATATTTAGCATTTTGAAAAAGCATATTTTGAAATTATTGGAGCATAATTTTTTTCAAAAAAAGCATATTTTTGGTTAGTTATTATTATTATTATGTTAATTCCGCCCCTTTCTCATTTTCTGATCCCTATCAGAGCCTTTAAGATGGCAGAGAGTTATAGAGAAAGAGTGGGGGAGAGAGAGTGGATGAAAAAAATAAATTATAACGACAATTTATCCTAAATTGGCTTCAAGATGAACGGTTCAAAAATTTGTATGTACAAATCTATGGGACTTTAGTTTTTTCTCCTCCTCCACTTTCCCCTCCCCGTCGTCGTTTAAGAGACAAAGAATGATGTTGGAAGGGCCACCCCGGAACATAATTTCCCTTCCACGGCAGAGCACCCTCATAAATGTTTTACGGGGAGTGACCGTGGAAGACATAACATAACAATGTATCAAATGGTTATCTCTCCCCGTTCTCCACACTCACTTCCCACCCTACCGTACACTTGTCAAGTGTGACCAGGGAAAAGTTGTGTTCAGGACCACAGGCAATATTAAACAAGTTAAAACTCTTCTCAAATGAAAATACTGTACATCAAAAAAGTGGATCTTTGAAATTATTTTAGAATTTAATGATCATAAGATTTAAATTGGAAAGAAATCTCCAAAAACAAATTTCAAATTACTCAAATGTTGAGTCTCAAAAATTCTGTGCAAGACTTGCACTGCAAGTTAAAAACTTTTCGAAGCACGTTCCCCCCATTCCAAGCAGTCTAGGATTTTTATTAATAGCACAGACACGCATAAGCTGGCAACACATTGGGAATCGTCAGGGCTTTTCAGATTGGTACAAAATAGTTGTGGAGTAAAAGCATCCAGACACTCGAATTCACTTGGATGAGACAAATCCTATGATATCAACGATACACACACACACACCAATCTGACTATCATACAAGATTGTACGGTATGTGCTGTGCATAAACGGCTATACATATAATTCTACCTGACTCTCAAATAATAAAGCTTTCTCCTCCCTTTCTCTCTCTCATGTCTCTCGGAATGTGTCTGTGGGATAAATCTGGTGAGTCTGAAAAATAGTTTTGTTTGGTTCGTCCATCTGTCCATCCCATCTTTCCTCCTATTGGGGAAAGTACATATGTAGGAGTGGGGGAAGAGATTAATCTTAAATTGATCTTTCCAAATGTAGGATGGGTGCTTTTATTATCGTAGTCATTGCTGGGGTCGTGATGCATCAGAAAGAACGTTACCAAAACACAAACACGTATATTACATACTGTATACTAATCGTACTGTACATAAGGGTAATGGTATCAAATAGGGGGAAATTTTCTCATCTCTTCCCTACTGCCCTACAAACTTGCGAACAGATGAAATGGACATAAAAAACTGCGTGCCAACTCTCCCATTGCTTCAGACTCGAATGTAAGGGGAAGCACATGGTGAAATGTTGGAGGAAGAGGAAGAGAGACGACGGCACTCAACAGACTCTTTTCCTCCTCCTCCCGTCCTGTCTGTGTCTGTCTGATGGTACCATCGTAGCTTTCTCCATTGCATCCTTCAAATTGCACTACATTACACGTGGAAATAAGCGCATCATCCAATCACACGCGCTTATGAAGAAAATATCGTAAAAATACACTATTATCCTCCCTCATACACACTCTCTCTATCTCTTGTGTGTGTCCAGTCGACACAGTTGTGTGTGTGGGATATAAGTGTGCCGACACCCACTCCTTCTCCTCACCCGCATCATTGTCACTATCAAAAAATGTAGACTTTACCATCCCTTTCATTTACACCAGCGACGTTCCTTTCTCTCTCCTTCTCTTCCTCTGTTTTATATTCTCTCATGCAATCGGCCACAACGCAACGCCTTGGTGAACATAGAAACACATATATGTGCACAGAGTGAAAGCGCAGGAAGGAAAAAAAGCACGTAAATCTTATGACGGACGCTTCCCCACAATTTTCCTCGCCTTTCCCCACCACTCGCCATTGTAATTGAAGGGTGAATTCAGTGAGTCGTAAAATTTGAAAGCTCAGGCGAAAAAAAGAGAAAGTCTATGCTGTTTTTTATATGCTCAACTGCCTATTCATACACACTCTTTTCCCATCCTTCTCTCTCTCTCTCTTTGACCATGAACTACATGGTTGAGATGGAGTGAGACTAGGCAGAATGGTGAATGTTTGTTCTATTTGCATGTCTCCCAGTTGCTAGTGAGTATTTTTGTTGCCGTAAACTACAGTTTGGACTTTATCATAACATATTATTTATTATAACTGTCGTGGCAGAGAAGGGAAGGGTTGCCACCATGCACTGCACTGCTATGATGAAATAAGGTACTACATTGTGCATTGTCAAAGAGAGTGACTTTCTTTCTCTCTCGACTTTCATCACCCACAACGTACATCCTAAATGGAACTTTTAATATAAAATGTAATGTGGAAATGTATGCGCTTCTCTCATCCTGTCTGTAACTGTCCCAGATGCACTGCACCAAGATAATAATGGAGAGAAAGGGATGTCCTCAAAGTCAATTTTGTCTTGTTTAATTAGTTGTGAATAGTATTAGCCATAATATTACTCCAGTACTCCTTACCGTAGCTAATATTAAAAAGTGATGATTGAGGAGTCCTCATTCTCTTTGAGTTTTTGAAACACTTAAAATGTGTTTAAGTGGCCTTTCTATTTCCACTTTATTCTCTCTCGCCGTATAGGGAAAGTCTAATTTTTGTGGAGGAGCCTCTAATAAGATTATGGGAATGTTTAGCATGGACTTGGGTTGTAGTACATTTGTAAAATGTGTAGCATTCTTGCTAATCTACATTTACACTTGGTAAGTAGACTTTCTACACGGACTGTGTATTACTGGACTGCCACTCACACACACACATGCACAAGAAAAGACGATCAAGAAAGAGATGAAAAAAGAGAGTGTATGTGCCCAGCAACTGGCTTTACTTTCTTTTCCAGCAAATTAGATTTTCTTTGTGGAAAGTAGAGAAAGTAGAAGGGGAGGAGGGTGAAAGGGCTGGAATAAAATGAGCCGAACAAAATAAAATCCTGTAAGCTACTCTCTCATATTAACTAATGTGTGTGTATGTGTGTGTGGAGGGAGAGGGAGGTCTTTTCTAATTTCCAACTTTTTCTTTATTGGCTTCTACCCCACATCCATCCTTCTGTGTGTCTCTTCATGAAGGATTAGTCAGAGGGAGGGAGGGAGAGACCCGAGGCGATCAAATTTCCACTTTACATGTACGCAGAGAAAGTGAGTGATAGAGAGAGAAACTTTACGCAACACACACACACATTTCATTATAACATGACATATGCATATCATCAATTCGTCTGGGAATTGCAGCTTTCTTCTCCTCTCCTCTTTCTCTTTGTGCGTTGGAGAGGGAGAAAGTTGAGAGAAAATACTCTCTTTTTTCAATGTCAAGACAATAAAAAGTATTTTTAGAAGAATTTTGATTGCCCGGTCTCTCTCTTTTCTTCTCTTTTGTCTCCCTATCTGTCTCCGAAGAGTAAAATAAATCAGTTGAGAGCAAAGCTGCCGATCTATACCTTCTATACGACTTCTATACCGGAAATATAGAAAAGTATAGACGTATGTATTCCTATGTTGTAGATGGCGTATAGAATTTCTATACTTCCGGTATAGAAGTCGTATAGAAGTATAGATCGGCAGCTTTGGTTGAGAGTCAAATAACTGGATTATGTGTTTTAATCTAATTAAAATTTGTCACAAGTTCTCCTCTTCCCAAGTACACACACTGAGACACACACGTAAGGGGAAAGGGGAAAAAATCCCTGAAGGAAATGAAAGATATTGTTAATCTTGAAAAGTAGTTCTCATGAAGTATACAAAAGCAATATTTCTACATTACATTCTTGGCCAGGTTAAGTTTCTCTTGATGGTTCCAAAAAGCCTACCTCGAGAGTACGCTATTCTTGATAGATTTCACTAGCCGTACATATTTAAGTACACCCTGTACATTAGCAAAAATTCTGTAATGTTGTATGCATGTAGTAGGTATGCGAGAGAACCCTTTTTCAAAAAAATTCTTAATTAAAGTGTCATGCGTTGCACTGCACTCTGGAAGGATGCCAGACTTTACTTGTTGAGTCCTTGCCAAACTTTGTATCAACAAATCCTCATTAGTCATATTAGAACAGAATTACATTATTCAAATTATTAGTTTAAGTGTTCGGAACAGCCTTTTTCGACCCCCGACCTTCATTTCTTAGCTCAGAGGCAAGTATGGAAAAAGAGGGAGAGAGAGGGAAAATGAGCAATTAATTATCTTACAATGTTAATTAATATTGTTATTTATATCCATTTCCCCCCTAAGCACTCGATTAATCCATTTCCATTATTAAACTGTTTTCATCCTACAAATTGTTTCGTGTTTTCCATGTTCCCACTACAATATGTCTTAATCCTAAGGTAGTAAAGGAAATGGCATTTAATTTTGAGTCACACACACTCAAACATGCCCAATCCCCGTTCCCTGCCCTGTGCAATGTACAAAGTGTCCAAATTAATGCAGAACAAAAGTCGCCGCAGCTTTTCCAACTGAACCTCCCCACACACAACACACACGCACAATACATATCATGTATTGACTGTGTGTGTATGTGTGGAGTAAATAAATATCCCGTCATTTCAACCACTTTCCAATGTACCCTCCGCACTTCACAATCCCCGCTTTCTCCTCTCCAATTGAAAAGTGTGTGTTGGGAAGAATAACTTGTGTGTGTGTGCACTATGTACCACACAAACAAGAGTTCCTCCCTCAAGACAACTTTCATCGTCTCTATAAAATAGGCCATATTACTCAGCTCTTTATTCTTCCTCTCTCATTCCCTTCTATCAACACATATAGTGAGTTGGCTGGCTTCACACAATCCAAGGCCATACAACATGTTTCATTATAATATGTACACACAAGGGAAAATGTAACAATACCCCAAAAATAATATACGACCTTTTTTACAGTCACTTCCGTGGACGTGAGTAAATGAACAAATTAAACAATAACATTTCCCCACACTCTCCTCCTCCTTCCCTTATAAACGCCAAATTTTTGAAGGGGCTGGATGCATTAGGAGGAATATCCGGTGGAGTAACAAAAATCCTTAGAAGCTGTATTTAAAATCAATATAAGAAATCCTTCCTCCAATTATACAATGCATGGAGGTATGCACTGTGCGTGCGTTCTAAATCAAAGTAATACATTGTCCTGGTCTCTCAAAATGAAAGATACAGAATAGAATCCTACAGACTATAATATGCCGAAGTACATACAGCGAAAATAATCACAAGTGGACGTAAATAATTCATGTTTTTCGAGTAGTTCTTTGCAAAAAAACACCGCTTTCTTCCTCAGAAAAAGTTTCCAACTCCCGAGACACGAGGAGAAAGCGGAGACGCTTTATATAAAAAAAACAAATTGACCCGTCAAGTGATGGGATATCGTCTTGTGATGTTATGTGATGAGATGGGGATAATGATCACATTTAATTTGGTTTATTTTTCAATTTCACACACATCAATCCTGGTGATCAATTCCAGTTTTTTTCTTTGAGTGTAAGTACAGTTTGTAAGTACAAGTTGAAGAAACTAAGTTCCATGGAGTGGAATCCATGTAAAAGTATCCAACAATTTTTGAGAGGTACATAACAAAACTGTACAACGATGAAAAGAGATTAATAGTTGGATGTAGTACAATGCATCTTGGTAAAGACACATAAACTCCGAGAGAAAGTTTCCAGGCCACATGACCCCAATTTTCTCCACTCGTATTAGTTTCACATCACAGAGTGAAGAATTAGATTTTCTCAAAGGACATTTAAATTCATAATAAAAAATATCCTGTGAAAATCTGTAATAATCCTATGACTTTCTCTCTTTCAAAAAAAGTTGATTGTATTTTTCCTTTCACCAATCCAAAGATACAATCTAGAAGAAGTGGTGACTTCAAAAAATTTTAACTCATCCATAATTTCATCCGTTCATTCTCAAGTTGAAATTGAATTTAGTTGAAGGGGGAAGAAATTTCCAGTAGAATTAAGTTAGAGTGTGAAACCAATAATCAATATAATACAATTTAGAAACTCCCAATACTATTTTTTGGATCCCAGAGAGTGAAGGATTGATAATACAATACACATCACTCTTATTGAATGAGTCAAGAGAGAACATACCACTTTTTCCCTTCACCACAAAAGAGTTGAACTCCATGGCCAATCATATTAGCCAAGTTGGCTGCTGGGAGTGTGAAAGAGAGAGGGGGAGAATGAGTATGAAACCACAAAATCCTTCACTCACACCACTCCCCACAAAAATGCGTCAGCATTATAAACTCTCGATTCAAATTACCCTACCCCCAAGTCGACTCGAGTCGGGTGGAGCGAGTGTTAGTGAGAGTGACTGTGGAAAATTCCTTCAGAATCGGTTGACAAGGAAAGAACCGACTTTCCTCCAAAAATTACCCTCAGTGCTGCACTAGAGAAATGAAAGATGTGTACCTATTTGTGTGTGTGTGTACATAATGTAGATGGGTATGTCGGAGGAGTAGAATGTGGTACACTTTCACAGCACACACACACACAAACACTGTGTCCTAGTGTCTGAGCGGTGTCTATTTATGTGGGTGTGTTTGGAAGAATCATTTCAACTGGTGAATAGTTTGTGGTGAGGAGATATGAGACGAGACGAGATAAAGAGTGTGTTCCCACTCCATTCTTGAATTGACTATGTAGAGGAGGCAGAGGAGGAGGGGGGAAAGCGGAAGAGGGAGGAGGAGAGAGTGCGAGAGAGTTAACACGATTCAATTCTGTAAAGTAAACACAAATGAGTTTTGGCAAGCTTTTAGAGTTTCATCCTCCCTCTGTCACATTGCATCCGTTTGTCGATCAAAGGGGAAATTGGCAAAGTGCAATAAAATTTATTGCCGTACAATCCAAAGGACACACGGAAATGGTGTGGCAATCAACAGGGGGAAACGAAACGTGAGACTCTCGCTTTATGTCCTCCTTCCTCCACATTCTTCACTCCTTTTCCCGACTCTTTCATTCTCTTTCTCTCTCTCTCTGTGTACGGGAAGAGTCATTGAATTGAAGGAATGTGATACACTAGGGGAATACCTCCAAGTTCATGCATAGCTTCTAAAACATTATATTCTAATGCATAAACACTGCACTTACATCATTTCCTCCTCCCCCTCTCTTTTTCTTCTGCATCTCAACCACAGTCAAGTCAATAGTCACGGTAGGGAAAAAAGTTGGTCCATTATTAAAAAATGAGCGGAGGAGGAGGGGGAGGAGAGTCAGACACGCTGTATGTATGTATGTGTATGTGGTATGGATTGGCTCCATCAAAACGTGGATAAAACACAAGGCGAATACATGTGTATGCCATAGGAGGAGGAGAAAGCACAAAGTTTTCGCCAGGGAGATTTGCATCCATACTCATTCTATTCCCTCTTGTGTTCCAGATACAAATTCAAGTCTGCCGTTCTATCTTTAGGAAAACGAGAGACGGAATTTACATAAGTGAATTCGTGTGGAACTTCCTTCTTTCCTCCTCTTAGCGTTAATATTAGTGACCATCTATATCCTCCCCCGTCAAAATGATGTGCTTCACACACTCTCTGCTTTCTCTTCCCATGTATCTGTGTACTGGGTACATTTCCGCGAAAAGAGGAAAAGACAGAAGAGAGGATCGAATTTGCATGACACTTCTCGTGAGCAAACAACATGTACATTATTGTGAAAGACATGCAATGGGAAGGGAAGGAGGAGGAACTGAATTTGGCATTATGAATTTGGCCTAGGCAGAAGTCTCAACATCAAGACTCGAGGACGAGGATGTTCATTCATGCATTTCAATGGGTGTATGTAGTTGAGTGTGGAGATTCGTTAGATTGGACTCGCACCTCTCTCTCTCTCTCTCTTTGAATGTGTACCCCAAATACGTGGGGGAGGGAGTGGAGAGGTTTTTTTCTGCGGTGAGAAGGGAGTCGGGTAAATAATTAATAATTAACATTGGGCTGATCCAGCTAGTCGGACAGGATGAACAAACAAGAGGAAGAAGGGAGAAAGGAGAAAGCATGGGATACGTGGATATTGACACGGAGAGCGGGAAATTGGAGAAAGTGTCAATGTGTACAGATTAATTCGTCATGTATCAACTCATGTTTGCGGAGGCCATAGACAGTGAAGGGAGGGAGGGTGGAGGGTGGATGGGAATTAATTAATTCAAACAAATAGTTACTAACAAACAGTGTACATTATGGATGAGTAGGATTTCATGGTAACACACACGCCCCACCACTACCACTACCACCCCCATCTGATTTATATATGATGAGACACAAAGTACAATGAAAAGTTCGTGTGTGTGTGTGGATCATTAAATTAAAGTTAGAGTTGGACTTTAATCCAATGAATCTCTTTCCAGCACACACACTTTTGTAATTGTGGTGCTGTTCATTGTGGTGTGTACAGTTATTGCTTCCAAAAGACTATTTCAATCTAAAGTCGTATTTGTGAGTAAGGCAAGAATGTGGTATGTATTTCCAAACTGTTGTTAATGTCAACAAGATTATTTAATCATAGTATTTAAAGAGTCAATATAATTTTTAAAATACTGATGTTTGACAAAAATAAGGTCACAATTTGGAATATTTTTTTCTCTAAAGTCACGACTGGAACGTCCAAAATTAAGTCAATAAAAAGTTTATTTCCCCAACTCAGCACACTCGGCATAGTGGGAACTGACACACACTCATTTGGTTTATTTAAGGCAGGATCCAAATTTTATGTGAGAATGACAGGGTAGGTCAAAAGCTAATCACTTATTCTCATTAGAAAAACTTTTTTTACAACCAGTGTACATGACCCTAGCTGGTTAGTAGGAGGATGAGACAGTTGCCAAGTACAGACAGAAATGATTATGTTTTTTTGGTGTGTGTGTCAGTTTGTTGGCTGGTGCTGGTGTGTCGGGAACATGCGATGAACACATTCTCTACATATCCACTGCAAGGCTTTGTGCTGGAACTGGACGACTTTTTTGTTTTTTTTCTATATACTTGTTGCCTCCTGAACATGACATTACCAGGTCACTACTCTTGTTTTTTCCTCAAATGAATGACAGCGGATTCAGTGGACATGACTTTGTGTGTCCGAAAATTATACATGTATACGATTGTATACGCTGCAGAAGCTGCACAAATTTTGTGTCTCTCTCTCTCGTTTCTGACCATGTCAAAAAGTAACCAAGCCTCATGAACTCAGTAGAATGAATTGAGGTCGTAAACAGTTTGGCATGTGCAGTGACACTGGTGACATTACAAATAACATAATACTGTATTCTTCGCGATTCTCTCCCATACTCACACACACACACTCCCATCACAATAGATCCAGATACAAGATACATGGAAAATTCCTATGTAGAAGTAAGGTTTTGAGAGAAATTTTGTAAAAAAAGAAATACGGCAACTGTACAAGATGCACTCCCTAGTTAAGAATTATTTGACTGTGAATTGTAAATAGTGTAAAATCCAAATCTCCTCTCTCCTCCACTCCTTCTCAACAATCCTAATGCATACCATACGAGAAAAGTTTGGAAAAAGTCTTTCCTTGTTCTCTTTCTTCATCTTATGTACTCTGTGCTATTTGCGGAAATAAGAGGAATTTTCTATGCGACAGAGCAGAAAGAACTCAAGACGAGAATACGAAGGAGAAGAGAGAGAGGGAGAGAGAGAGGAGGAAGAAATCCCGCACTCAACTCATACACACTCTCCTTTTCTCCGATGCAATGTAAAGATCTGACCGGAGAGTGATCCGTGGGAAAAGAAAAATAATCTCTTTTTCTCTTTTCAACATGTATCTCCATCTCCTCCTCTGTCTACTTACTCCACTGTCTCCATTGCATTATGGAAACACAATGGTGGCCTTTCTACGTTGTGTGTGTGTAATAATAAGAAGTCGTAAAAGTTAATAAGTGGTGGTTGATCAAGGGAAGATACCTTGAACTCAAAACCCTCGAGTCTCTTTCTCTCTTTTCCCTTTATGAGAGGAAATCCTGTAGTGTTATTGGCCCTCATTAAATATTACATTCTCTTCCATTAACTCTGTCGGAATTCACGGTGTCTGGATCAAAATGTGAGTTCGAGTCAATTAATTTGAGAAGGCTGGAAACTCCTTTTGTTTGTGTGAGTGGGAGTGTGAGTGTATGTGTCGTAATTTCCCAGAGTGAGAGGCAAGTCTCAGAGCTCATTCAGCATTTGCACGAGGCTGGTGCATTGCATAAGCCGGAGAGAGAGAAAGAGAGAGTATGTTTCAACTTAGATGTGTGTCAGAGAGTGCAACTCGTTTTCTTGCGTGCTTGTCCTACGTTCCCCTACCTACTGAGTCAGTGGTCTACTGACATAAAATGTAGAGTGAAAGCGAGAGAAAGTTTGTGTGTGTGTGTGTGTGTGTGGAGGGTTGCTCAAGTCCAAGTTTCCTAAAGGCGGCAGGAAGGAAGGCAGGAGGGAAGGAATAATTCTCTAAGGAAGATCTATTAGCGTAATTCAAGCTTTATACTTCTACTCCTGCCACAGTCCCAACACCAGTGGAAGGGGCACACACACACACGTTGTGTATATACAGAGATAGACACAATGGCAGAGCCAGTGGGACATAGATTTAGACCTCATGTAACGAGTCCCGAGACTTGACAGCCCTTGAAAAAACAACATTATTATGATAAATATCTCCAAGCCCCATATCCCACCCACCATCAAATCTCTAGTTAAACTAATCTAATTGTTCCTTTTACACACACACACACACACACACACACACACACACACACACACACACACACAGCCCACGCTTATTTATTACGGTGAAAGTCTGACTTCCTGGTCATGGGAAAGCTTAACTGGAGGAAGTCCTCCACGTGTTTCCTTCTCTAACAAAATTTCTCAGTTAATACGCCCCTTTAAATGGAAAGTACAGTCTACAGTACGTCTACTGCTTAATTATCCTTCAGGATTTTTGGCCAACAACGTTAATAGTTGTTAGTTGTAAATAATACATATTTTATCATCACAGAGGATCTACCCTACTTAAAAAAAGATGATGGAGGAACCATTTGTTGAATAACTCATTAGCAGCCATTTTACTTGTACTTTGGATCATAATCCAAAGCGTGTGCACAATCAGTGTAGTAGTATTAACATTCTTCTTGTGATTTTAATTAAAACTATTTGTACAAGAGTTTTTTTCTTGGTGTACAGCTAATTGTAAATTGTGAATTGTAAATCAAATATGATTTTGAGTAGATATTTACTCACCTTGAAGAAATGGAATGACTTTACAGAGTGCAGCACCAAATACAAAGTCTTTCAAAACGGTGGACACGAGTGTGAAGGGAATACAGACGACTCCCATACACAAGTCTAGAGGGGAATCACACAACAGCAAAAGTTAAATAATCTCAAAATTCCTATACATGTATTAAGTGAAACGAGTACGGGATTTGGAAATGTGACCTGTAATTTCATTTTAATTAAATTGTTCATAAACTAGGGTAGGTTAGGTACATACCTGAGACGGCAAGGTTGAGTAAAAACAAATTTGTAATTGTCCGCATCCCTTGATTTTGAACCAGAGTCAAAATTACGAGCACGTTCCCTGTTACCTACAAATCAGTAATAAAATTGAATGTGAAATTAATTTTAAATTTTATTTTATTTTTCATGAAGTAATTCAAAAAATTCTATTAAACCCTTCACATCCTGTGCATACAGAGTGTCCAATTATGGATGAAAATTCATACACTTTTCTAATGAGCAGAGTACTTTCTAAGGAACTCAAACTTAAAATACTTCTAATCCACATTGTCAACAGAATTAAAAAGAGGATTCTTTCATTGTTAATTATCTTTCCCATAGAATATCTCAAGTCAGCATCAAGTCACTTGAATGTCTTCTGAGTGTACTAAAATAAAACTAATTTTTTGTCTACTTCATCGAAATCTCATCTGTCCTGACACACACACACACACATTAAGTATGCACATGATCAACAAACTCACAATTTTATCACACCCTGTGACATGGTATTATGTTACAAATTAAGACCATATGCATGACGCCAGTCAAATCGGTCACATCAAAAAAATCCACGTCTCATTTATTTTCTTCATCGACTTAACCCTCTTTCTGCTGCACTGCCTTGAACCTAATTCGTTACTTGGGTAGAAGGAAATATCGTCAAATATTAGCATTCTGGTTGGAAAATCTAAATTTTTCTCTTACGTACATGTAATGTACAGAAGCTTTTCTTCCCTCCACACACACACACTCACACTATTTTCTTCTTTGTGAGAAGATGCAACCCTTTGATATTTTTTCCCCAGGCACAAAAAAGCGAGGAATCAGATATTCCTATAATCAACCCAATATAATGGCGTGTGTAGTCAAAGGTCATGATCTTAATTCCCCTGGCTGTATGCATAGATTGTGGATTGTGGTCTGTAACGCCATTCCATGCCCTACATGAACTAATTTTTGTTCTATAAAGAGCACACTCAAACTCCTCGGAGTCTGCAACTCGGGACCGGATGGTTGAGGATGTTCCCTGCCATTCCCATCAAAAATGACTACCTATTGAAAATTGAGGTAGTCAGAGAAAATGAGTTCTTCTTCTCCCTCAACACACACACACACACTCACACACATTCGAGAATTGAGACTTTCCGACTAGAAATCAGTCGAACCCGGGTTATGAACCAACTCTCTCTAGTCTTAACTGCCTCTCTTATCACTAAACCTCTTCTCCTTTATCAATGAAAAGTTCTTCGATTAATCTCCATTTATTGGGATCCTATAAATAAAGTGTGGAGAGTCCTCAACTTTCATCACATTTCCTTCTCTATCCCGCGTACACTTTGGATGGCTAAGTGTCTGCCACTTTCTATTCATAGAACCCAGCGACCCAGAAATCTGGTCAACCTTGAGCTATCAAGAAAAAAATTAAAACTTTCTCTACATATGAATCACTCCAATAAAAAAGTAGACAAAGTAATCATATTTTTGCTAAAATTTTTTTAATTAATCGAATAATTAGGAAGGAGTAGGAGTAGAGGAATTTAAGGGATGAGGTGGCGATTGTGCCATTAGCTTTACAACCCAATTTATAATTAGAAATAGGGGAAGGGAGGATTCACGTGTAGACACACAGTTAGTCATGTATTTTACATATGTGTAAAGAGAAGTATATAATGCTTACAGCAAGGAAGAAGATGGCAGAGTAAAGTCCTATTTGCACACTCACACCGAGTTCCAGGCGGTAGGCTAGCATGGGCCCAGTGGGCTCAACGCCTGTAAAATTCTCAATCGTCACGTTGCTCATGTTGATGAAAGACGTACTCAATAGCAACTCAACTCAACTCTGTACAAGAGAGAGAGAGAGAGAGAAAGTAGAAGCCGCCGTCGTGGTTTGGAATTCAACTCCACAGCCGCCAACAAACACCAAAACTCTTCTTCTCTTTCTATTCCCTCTTTGCAATCCAACTCGTTTCTACGAACTCTCAAAAATATGACCCACTATACCCTGTACTGTGTATGTGTGTGTCTAAATACGTGTATCCTCAATAATACACATAGGTTTGTGTGTGTCTGTGTGTATGTAGAAAGTCAGCTATCTTATCCTTCTGCTGCTTTCTCCCGCACAACCACTTTCACTCCAATCCAAGGATTTTTTAGGAACTCAAGTACCCTACGGCCAACATTACACCGATATTATTGAGATTCCAAGGTAGAATTTTGTTTCCCTCTCATTCTCACTCTCTTATTCTCTCCCTTCTCCGTTTTCCCTCTTTATTCAACAACTCCCTTCACTTTCACTTGTCTACATGCGATGCTGAGAGGGAGGGAGAGCAGAGAGAGAGAGTGAACAATTTTAGTTTTTCTCTTCTTTCCCCTCTCTCGTCGTCGTTTTCTTTTCCCCGCTTAAATCATGCATGCTCGCATGAATACATATGCTTGAGATGACTTTGATTTTTTTTGTTTAACAGCGGAACGTCAGGGCTGAGATACATACACTGTACACAACACACAGAATGAGGAGACAGGCTGACGGGGTGGGAAGACAAGTGAAAGTTTTGCCCGGAGAAAAAACGTTTCCTTTGAGTAGCACAAGTCAAGCAGATTTTTCTCCCTCTCTCTTTCTCTCTGCCTCTACCTTCACGTGTACATATGTCCTCTTCACCGTGTGTGGCTGTCAGTGTGTATTGCTATTTTAGAATATAATCTTCATGCAGAGTTGAAGATCTTGTTATTATCTGAGTGTGTGTGTGTGTCTGTTTATGTTTGTGATGGTGACGGGGACTCCTGTGGGAAACTGAGACGTTCCCTTTTCTCAGTTTCTCATTCTTCCTCCTCCTTCTTCTTCTTCCCTTTATCCTCTTTTGGCTGTTCCTCTTCTTCCCGACTCAAGGAACAAGACACTCTTGCTGATCGTCAAGTGACGTCTCACCTGCTTGCACAAACCCATGGGCCATGTAGATTGTCCTATACACACTTAATTTAATTTACTGATACTGTCACCCGCAGTCAAGCACATACATCCTCTGTCTCGCTCCTTTTCTCTTTCGCTGTGTGTGTGTGTATCCAAGGGTTTACAGCTTTTATTCCCCCAAGCTCCAATTTTGGCTTTTTTTCTAATAATACCCCCACACAATCATTCAATGGAGTCCATCCTTTCCTGGTGGGTTTTTCACCCTCAATCCCCAACTCCAAACTGTAACTCTAGTTGACCTTGTCCGTGTCCACTACACTCCACTCTCACTCACTCACACAGAAGCACAATCAGTAGAAACACTTTTTTTTCTCACCATAAATCCTTCAGGGCGAATTTCAAACAAAGTGTTGGACTGAAAAAACCACTTCAAATAACTCTGGATGCGATCTCTGCCCGGGAAAAATGATAGAAAAATTTTAAAAATTTGGCTCAATAAAAATAAAAACAATTGATTTCAACAAAAATACACACTCTTCTTTTTACTGATTTCACTTGATTGTCCTCACACACAATAAACCTAACCATAAATTAGTACGGAATATTTAGGGAGACCCCTGAACGCTTGAAACACTTTTTCCTTCAACTTACTCCACTTTTAAATTCCTCAAGATGTGGATTAAATGTGTTGTTTAGTCGGAAATGGACGAGGAAAATGGGCGGAGAAATTCACGTGTGTCTGGAATAACAATTAAACAATTACACCCTCACTTCTTCTTTTGGAAAGACTGAAGAGGGTCAATTTTGACTGTACACTCCTCCTGAGACGTAGACTGAGACATGTACACTGTTCCACCCTCTTTCTCTACTACACAAAGCCTGGCCTGAAATGGGGGCTCACTCACTCTTTCTCCATTTTCTCCAGTGAATGTGTCCAGGAGAGAGAATGCGATGCGATGCGATGGACTGTGTGATAAGAAGAATTTAGTAGAGAAATTTGGAGAAAAGAAGAACTGACAACAGATTAAGTGAGAGACAGAGAGAAGGAGGAAGGGAAGAGTGAAGAAATTGAATTCTGTGTGTACTTGCCCTCCTCACCCACACACACACGCACACACACAGCTAGGTATGTGTATGTGTGTAGAGATATTGTATGGAGGAAGAAGAAGAGGAGGAGTTAAACTGAATTAGATGAGATAGGAGGAAGTGAGTCAGACACACACAAACACACACACATATTCTGGAGACATGAACTGAGTGGAGGTCGGAGTAATTTCTTGGCTTGTCTTGACTTGACTTGTCTTATTGGGTGGAGTGGAGGGAGTAAATAAAAATGTCTGTCCATAAACATGGACATTGTACTCATGACTTTTTTTTGGTATGGCTACTCAACAACCACGATGACAACAACAATGGGGACACAAGAGAGTAGAAGGTTATTATGTTGATGAAAAATAGTAAATAATAAACATAGTAGTAGTAGAAGTTGAGGCCAGTGTCCAATATTCAGCCAGCGAACCTTTCCCACTCACTCCCTTTGCAAAACACAAACACTAACAACATGTAATCACAATCCTAGACAACACATTCCAAGCGGAGAACTGAGTGTGGTGTGGAGCTCGGGCTTCCAGCTCAACCAGATGAGGAATAAAATTCCACTTCTTGGGACACACACGCCAGCGCTGTGTAGCTTTAGGGTACCTTTCCTCCTCTCTCTCTCTCTACTGTATTACAACCTCCAAGTCTCTTTTCCATCACCAGCTTTTCTCTCTCTCTCTCTCCAGCTATCCACGGTACAGTACTACACAAACAGTTTTTCTTCCTCCTTAGCCTACAGTGGAAGAGCTGACTAAAATGTAAAGAGAGACAAACGGACGCACAAAACAGGGAAATATACTTTAAAGTGTAATACAGTATGTAAAAACATGAAGCGAGACAGAAGAAATGTATTGTATATTCCATTCTATTAGGATTTCGAACGGAGAAGTCCTCCAACTAGTCGTTGTCATCCTGAAGGACTCTGTTCTCTCTTCTTCAACAAATTTCCCATTTAACAATATCCATCAACAACGTCAAGAGTGTCCTTCTCTTCTCTCCAGACAGATCCTACGTGCAACCTAAAAAACGACTGTCTACTAGTCTAGAGTCTAGACCAAATTTAATTCAATTGTATTTAAACATGTATCAATCTGACTTCATTATACGTAGGACAAATTCGTTCAGGTGTGCCGTGTACAGGATCAAAAACAGAATTGAACACGAAAAATGCGTGGAAAATTTGATAAAATCTTTCAAAGGACAGTGTGTGCTCAGTCTACACGATGCATCCGTAAATATGTTACTGATAGAAGACTTGAGTCCAATCGTCCTTTTATTGTCGAAACAAAACAAATTAAAAGAGGGCGATAGTGTTAAATAACTAATGGGAGATATAAATAAAGATTTTGTTTGCATCGATTTAGAATAGACTGAATTCATCTTGCTTTAGTTTTATCATTGAGAAGAGAGAAAGAGGATCCTTTTCCACTCTCTCTATCTCTTCCCCTTTCTAATACTTATTTATGGGGATTGTGGTCAAAACAGTTCTCGGTTGTGTAGGTATATCAGATCGTTTAATACTTGTGGAGAAGAGAAAGACACACACATAGCATAGCATAGTGGAGGGGATTGTGAGGAGTTTGAAATCTTAATTTGTACTATCATTTACTCCAGTACAATTTAGTTTGATACTCCCTCAATACACTATCAACGTGGGTGTGGGGGGTTGTGTGTGTGTGGGGTGCTATTAAGAAGTTTACGAGTAAACTTTGGGCACTTTGAAATGCTCCAGTTGATTTCAACTGACTTTCTCCCTCTCTCTCTCTACTCTGACGATGAGAAGAGAATCAGTCAGTTTTTGGTCGGTACGGACAAAGATAAAGAGAGTGGAGCTCTTAAATGATTAATGAGCGGTGATTTCCAGAGTGTCCTTCTCCTTCTTCCCTCTCCCTCTCCCTGCCTGTGTGTGTGTGTTTACCTACGAACTGTTAGTTTTGAGTTTTCCTCTCTCGGAGGAAAGGGGAAGGAAGGAAGGAACCAAGAAGGGCTCCTTTTGACTCTCTAACTTAAATATCTTGACAGAAGGAAGCTCAACATTCTGATTTCAATTACATTTTCCTTCAATAGGATGAAAGACACACATTCTCCCTCCATCATCCTGTCTCTCTCTCTCTCTCTCTCGAGTCTCTATAGACAGTTCATATAACGACGACACTTCTCATCCTCTACACACACACACACACTGCACACTGCAAAAGATCATGGTCGTGGTGACTGGGAATTTGAGACGCCAACTCTCAAATCGATGAATGTAATGGTGAATCCTATCTTCTCTATACTTTCTTAACCACCTTCTCTCTATCCTCCAGTCAATTTGTATGTGTGTGTGCGTGTGTGTGTGTGAATACAGTACACAAAGTTTCTACGACAGTTAATTAGATTGGCCCTTGTTTTTCCCTGTTTCTGTTTTCATATTTGAGGCCTCCTTTTCATATAAAAAAAAGTTTTGGAAAGACAATCTAGGAGCTGTAACTACACAGCACAACATCCCACATTTTTTTTACTTCTCTCTCTTTCTTTATATCGACAAGTTTTCCATAATGTAGCCAAAGTCAGAGTGTATAGCATGTGTGATTTTAGTGGAGAGAAGTTTTTGGGTAAAAACTAATATTGAATTTTTATTCCTCTGCCTAATACCTTAAATGAATTTTATGTTTACTCTACTCCACTTTAACTCTCTCCCTCTCTTCATCTCCTCTCCTCGTCCCTCGTCATCTACTTTCTAGCCGTTACATCTTCATCCCGAGCTTATTTTTGGAACTCCATTCCTCCAATGTCAAAGGCACACAGTCTCGCTGTGTGTCTGTGTCTGTGTGTGTGTACTAATGTGTGTGTTTGTGTATACATGACAATTTCTGTGTGTACTTTACCATGTTCCTATCTTTCATTCCTGACTTCCACGTCGTTACTCACCCACCCGTCCCCCTGGCATGTGACATAGGGTAAAAAAAGTTGATTTTGTTTTTTTTCTCAAAGTCCATCCGAGTCCTGACTCACTCAATCCCTCCCCCACGGTTCTCTCCCTTCTCTTCTTGTGGATTCAAGGAGTTCTTTCTCCAGTCATTTTTCTCTGCTCTCTGAAAACAAATGTCCTCATATAATGCCATTGGACAGATGGTCGTAAGAGAAAGACTTTTCAAAATTCAGCATTCACCAAAAACCAATGACTATATGACTTCTCTTCTCCCCTCTCTCTCTCTCACTCTCAATCGAAAATTTTGAAATGGATCGTGGTTGGCCAACGATCAGTCAACCAAAAAATCTATATTACGTATATGGATATGGTGAGCACACGAACACAGGAGGGACTCTTCTCTTGTGTGTCCGTCCTTCTGAAAAGAAATCTGCAATGTATGGTCAATGTAGTGGATGAAAATGTGAAAGAGTTCACAGTCAGGCTAGACAAGGTCATAAAAATATTTTATGCAAAATGTAGAAAAAAGAGAGAGAAAACAGAGATTGTCAAATATTTCTTGTGAGAGAGTTTAGAGAACAAAATTTTAATAACTATGGGGGGTTCTTCTTCTTTCTCTCAAAAACTGAAAACTGTAAGATGATGCCTCCAGGGTTTCATAAAGTTTATTTTAAGAAATTTTTGTAAAGGTAAGATAAAAATGTACTCTCTGTCTCCCCTGTGTGTGTGTACAGTACACACAGACACACACGTAGACTTTCTGTCTCACCCTATTTTGAATAAGTTGAGCATGATTATTTTCATTTTAAAATTTAAATGGTCCACAGCTCACGACTTTGAAACTTTCCTATCTCCAAGCAAAATATGTACCTGCATGTTTTTGCTTTTGCTTTGCAAAAAATCTTTGCTACCCCAATATGTACTCAACTACAACTTATTTTGCATACATACATACCACACACGCGATACATACGGGATGAGGAAATAATTTGGAAGTTTGCCCAACAAAAGAGAGAGAGGGAAGAAAAACGTTGGTCTATTTTTGAACTGGCGGTTAGTTAAATCGAATGCAATTCTCATGGACTCAAAATTGCATTTTATCGAATTTTATGCGCGGAGCGCATCGCGTGCTATGCGACTGGGTTAGGAGAGCCAAAGAAAGTCGTAATAAATGCAATAAAATGAGGACCCTCTACTTTCTTCCACAGTCTTTCTACCCATATTAAATAGCCAATGCTAAAATAGCCTCTGCATAATAAAATGACTTTAAATTTGATTGTCTTTTTATCTCCTCTTTTCTTTTCAATTCCTTTCTCTCTCTCTCTTTATTTTACTGGTGATCAGACAATTCTCCTCCCCTGTCTTCGTTCTATGAGTTCTTGAAACAGGAGTAGTAATGATTTCACCCCCTGCAGTGGACACACAGAGATGAGTGATTTGAAATCAAAGCAGAGAAGACGTGAGAAGGAGTAAGAAGATGAGATCTCCTTTCACCCCCTTCAGAGACAGGAGAGAGATGTAAAGAAAAAGTGTGTTGGCTGATTACACCTTGTCTTCAACAGGAGGAAGAGATGATGGTGTTACTCTAATTGAAGGAGCGGCGTTGGGCCACCATACCTTGACAACAGCTGAAGTTACTACCTCAGCAAAGTCTTGTAGTCACAACTGTCATCTTTTTCAAGGAGACATCATCTCTCATACACACGGAAGTAGAGAGGAGAAAGAGAAAGGGGAAGACAAAATTCGTTCAGATTTTCTTACAAGCTGTAAACTGAGGACTTGTCAGGAGACAAGTCTATGATATCATATACGAGTAGAGTCATTTTGAGAGTTCAAAAGGTTGCTCAACTTGACAACTTTCCTAATTGTTCTCATTCTCATCACAAGGACAAAATCGTAAAGAGTGATAGCATTTTTTTTAAAAAAACGCCATTCTATTTGAATTGTCTTACTTTTATTTATATAAAACTCTATTGAGCACCCATAGACGAATGCAGGTTCTTAGCGTGACTTGACTAGGTCCCAAGATTGTGTTGTTGACGGTGTGAACTTTCAAATGCTGTTCACCTTTCTAATACTCTCTACACAGTACATGGATACGACCATTGACAAATTGTTAGTGTAGGGCATTAACTACATCCTTTTCATTATACGGATGTAATAAGTACAGGTTGGGAGGGTCCATCAAATGGATGACTTTGGATGTAGGGAAAAGGATCCTTGGAGGGAAGAAGGTCATTAAAGTTGAACAAGTCATTGAATGTTTTATTTGAAAGAAGGATAATCTTTATTTTCATGTATTGCTGCACAAACTGCACAGTGTCTGTGGTGTTGTCTGAAGGTCGGTATGAACACTTCCACAAACACACAATTATACGGAAAAGTGTTATTAGCCAATGTCTTGTATTTACAGAATTATTGACCCACTTCTCCCCCTCCCCTCCTCTCCTTTTCTTTTGTACACTCCCACTTGTCCCTTTTTATTTTATATGCACGGGGGAAAGGAAACTGTGCACTTTTTCTGTTTTTGAAAAAACTAAAAACATAAATAACGTTAAAAAAGGAGGGGTAGGGGGAGGAGAAAAAGTTGTGGGAAAAAACATAAACTTTATACTGCTCCTTTCTCCCTCCACTTTGTTCCTTCTTTCTCTTTTTGGTACATTGCACAGAATAGAATGGTTTCACCACTTTCACCATGGATTTCCTTATGGGCACCATTTCCTTTCACAAATTTCCCCCAACCGAAAATGATTTTGAGAAAATACTTGAGTTGACAAAGGACGATGAAGCTTAAATTCTTTAATGTGAGACAGCGTTTAAAACTTGTGTGTGTGTGTGTCTCCTGTTGTTTGAAAAGGAGACACACACACACAAGTACACACTACACGAAAAATGAATAAATTAGTTGCTCCTTGTTTGCCTGTCATCACTTTCTATACAAAAAGAAACCAGAGGAAGATGACTTGTTTGGAACTTTGGGAAATGAATTTCAAAGCTCTTTCTCTCTCTCTCTTTCTGTGCGTTTCTCTCTATCTGGAAGAAAAAAGGGAGACTCTCCAACATGGATGAGAACCTTGAGAAAGAGGAAGATAATAAATAAAAGATTCTTTTACGTAAAACTCTCTCTCTCTCTCGTCCCCATTAATTTTCACTCTAGAAACTGTTCACAGTTTCCATTCAGACTTTGTGTGTCTCCTTTTGCTGTACTTTACTTTCACCTCAGTTCTTACCCAACAAAAACTCACTTTCATCTCATCTCAAAGGAACTTGACGCTCTCTCTCTCTTTCCACACTGTAGAGCGTATTTATGAATGCATGTAGAATGTAACATGTAGCTTAGTTGAGTGTCAGCCTCGGGGTAAACATTAATTTCCTCACCTTGTTCATGCTAACCTATATACATTACACTTTGTATGCACATAAAGGGATGAGAATATGAATGATGATAAGTGAGCCGTGTGGATGGATGAAGTACTCTGTCCCCCGTCTCAAAATACTAATAAAACAACCACAAAGACCAAATCTAAATTTATAATTAAAATTTTGACTAATTTTTTAATTGAACCTCCATTCCAAGGTTTGTCGTTGGCAAAGTAAATCAAGTGCTCCACAAAACAAAATCCTTTTCTCCTTTATGTAGTAATAGAGGGGAATTAAAGGGTATTTGAAACCATACAAAACTTGTTGACTTGTGAGAACACATTGCCGACATTAATCTATATTAAGTATTTGTATTATATAATCTGTATTAAGTATTAAGACCAACTTCCGGCGTCTTTCTCAGTATGTATTTACATAGTTCAAATGTCAGTTTGTGTGCTGGAGATCGAGAAAGTCAGTGAAAGTGTGAGGAGACAGGGAAAGTCAACTTATATGGATAATTATTATTGTTAGGAACCACAATTGTTTGCTTTTTGACAACTTTGAAAAATCTGCACCCAAATTTTTTCAGTGCATTTTACTGACAGCAAAACTGATACACCTACTGCAATTCTTAACAAGAAGCCCAAATAACCTTCTACCTCTCTAGTTAGTAGAAATGTTCGATTTTTTGCAAAGAACAACAAAATTAAATTTCGTTTTTCTCCATCCAAACACGAGAGATGGAAAGAGATGATACGAACTTTTTTGTCTAGGTAATTTGAGAGATTTTGCAAAAAAGGAGTCGATATTCCGTGTCTCTCTTTCTCCATGTCTATGTAAACAAGTCTTCCCCTTCTCTCGTACCAGAAGGACTTACTGCCATTTATTCAAACTTTTTGACGATACAATACATTTTGAGGAGAAAAGAACTGAGTGCATGCAAGTCTGAGAGTTAATTTTGAAAAACAAAAAGTCTAATAGTAATGTATTCTTGGAAATAAAATGAGGGAACATGGCACCCATGAATACAAATACAAATGTAGTGAACTTTTCCCTGCACTACTCAGAATACTACTCAGAGTATATTGAAGACACGTTGAGTATCAAAAAGAAAGTTAATCTCAAAGTATAATTTGACTAGCTTATCATTTTTCAAATCTTCTTCTCCTTTCTCCGAATCCAAGATGTAAGGATGAGAAATCGGTTTGTAATCCACCGTACAAAAGTTTGAAGAGAAGGCAAGAGTCGTATATTTCCACGTTGTTTACCCATCATCATCTCTCTTTTTATTTTGCATCCAACACATTTTATGTAAAATTGTTAATAATAGTACAGTGTAGACGAACGTCTATTATTAAGGTTATGACAATATACCGTACAAAATATATAATACTAGCTCAAAACACTACGCCAGATAACTGGAGGGTGTGGATCGTTTGCACCATGACAACGGATTTCAATACCTCCCAAAATCAAGCTTTATGTGTGGGAGGATGAGAATCTTCACGTTGTTAGCTACAGCTGTACGTGTATGTGGATTCCCGCTAGGCTTGATGATACACATCTACTGCTTATCGTAAAACCTCAATTAGAATCCCTGTATTGAATACTTTCCAATAATTAGAACCCCGGGTCAAAATCTATGATGGACAGATTTGATTCCGTAGCAGAGTTCTTCCCACAAAAAAACAAGACAAATTTCACTATCAAGTTTTAGGTTTAAGAAATGTTGAACAAAAATGTTCCCTTCCGAACTGAATGAGAGAAGGAAAGTTGTAATTTATAAATACCCATGTTAGTTGATGTGAATCTTGAATAATTTAAATTTTGTGATTCTTTTTTTGTATTGTATTTATTACACATTCTCATTGCACATTTGGGATGATTCCTTGAGGGTTCCAACTTTTACGGTTTACGCTGCGTACTAAAAAATAGGATACAACCAGACTTCGACATGACTCGTGTCCACTATCCCTGGAAATAAAAGAGAATGGGATCTTTAAAAAAGAAGAAATCAATACACAATTTGCTGATCTGAGTTCCTGGAAAATCACCTGCGAAAGTTCCCTATTTTTTGGGACATAATAATATGTAGGGACACGTACACAAGTATCCATGGATGTATGATTGTATACAAAACGTATATGTAAGATTAAGCTGTTGTGTACATTATGATTAATCTTTGTCTTCATCCGCTTCTCTTTTTGAGCTCCAGTAGAGAGAAAGAGAGAGAGAAAGGAGGGGATGAGGAATAAGATGGGATTGAATATCTGCGTGCGTACGTCAACATTATTCCTGAATCCTGACCAGGTATAGTAATATTTGTGTGTATTTTTTTTACATCATGTTTTCAAGATGGGATGAACAGGAAACTTGTCAGATTTCTTTTTTCTCTTTCTTTGAACAAGAGGAGGATGGAATGGGATGTGTGGAGGACAGCAAGGGGGTTTCGTACAAAGTTTGACAGATTTTGCGACACTTCCATTTCCTCATGTTGTTGTCATCTCAAAATAGTCAAAAAAAAGGAGAAAGAAGAGAGAAAAGCAGCAGGAGGAGCAAAGACTAGGTATATAACAAGACGGGAACAAACATATAAGCTTTCCCGTGACTGTTCCCCCCTCTATATCCCGGCCAATCAGAGCAGTTTAGTCCACATGTCCATATACTTNGTCCATATACTTACATATTGTGGACTGAGCTGCTCTGATTGGTCAGTGACTATATCTCGCGACGGGGGGGATGCACGTGCTTTCCCCACATTTGTTCTCGTCTTATTATATACCTAGTCTTTGGAGGAGGAGAAGAAGGGAAAACAGGAGGAAAACAAGAAGAAACACATTTTCTTCTACTAAAAACAAACTTAGTTTTGGATTTTCGCTTTGTACATGGCTAAGAAATCAAGAGAAAGTCTCACGAGATATTCTCTCTCTCTTTCACTCCATGTGGAGTCTCTTCCCTTGATTCCCTCCCGTCTCTTTTTATACATTTATAAACTTGGCGGAGTACTTACGATCAAGGAACTTTTCTTCCTACCTTGAAGGAAGCTCTAGATCAATACATATTATATACTCATAACATGGTATAGGTATGTCTGTCTGTATTTACAGTCGACTTATCTTTTCCACATTTCTCCCCCCACCCAGTCGTACTTTCTCTTTTTCTATCTCTCCTTGAATCTCCAAACTTGAAGTGTTTTGTTCCACCACAAATATGTAAGGGGGGAGAGAAAGTAGATGGAAAAAAGTGTTGATGGAAGATTGTTGGTTGCTCTGTATGTGTGCTGTGTGTGTGTACGTGTGTGTGTATTTTTATCGTAAAGACGGATCAGAGGAAATAATAAATATCCCTCTTGTCCTCTCTTTCCTCTTTGTGGACGAGAATTGTCTGTAGGGAAAATTATGGAATTTACAGGGAGAAATATTTTCCTGTCTTTTTGATTGTCTCCAGGCAAACTCCTGTATTTTCGAAACTACAAAAAGGAATGATGCTAATGCACATGCTAATTTCACACAAACTTTGTTTCACATGTTTCCAAATCATTTCTCTCTCCTCTCTCGTGTACACACACACTCGTGTGTAAAATGTGTGTGTTATGAGTTTCCATTTGGAAAAGATAACTTTGTTACTTGTGTTCTCCCACTATGAACAGAGCAGAGGCATCAAAAGCACTATAAAATTCAAGTTTGTGGTGACTCCACGATGGAACATCGTAACGGATGTGTGATGAGAATCACTAGGTTATGTTCGAGTGCTCCTACTCACACACGGTCCATTTATCATCACAAAAATTGGCCCAGTTTTTTGATCAAGTTAAGCTCCCTTAACTTTTTCACAAGGACTGTCCTGTCCGTAACAAAATTAGACTTATGCAGTAGGGAACATAAAATTAGTCGCAGGACAACAGGAAAATTGTTGGACTAGAGTCTGCAGCCCATTTTCATTATTGTGGAATGACTCTTGGTCTAGAAGGAAATAATACGCTAAGGGTAAGGATGTCGTAATTATTTTAAAAATTGTAAAAAATTTTCATGAGTCATTTTTCTATATTGAAAAAATGATTTTGATCCTAAAAGATGAAAGCAATGGGTTTAGTGGAAGATGAATCCCTTTCACGCTGTCTTAAATACTTCCTACTTGCAATAACTCATGAATAATGATGGAACACTGTGTGTGTCCCGGTTTTGTCACAGTCTACAAATTTTTGAGAGGAAAGTTTTTTTTCTCTCTCTCTCTATCTTTCTCTTCATCTCTCTCTCTATTTCTAGTTGGACACAGTTCAAAAACTAGACAGGGATAATAAATCCCTGAAAGATTTTACTTGCTCTTCAATTCCTGTCTAGTATACCTACATCTGTATATTACGTAGAAGAGTAAAAAAATATTGAGGAGAAAAATATCCCGCACACCTCATCTCACTACTAGAAAGAAACTAATGCGGCGAAGCATTTTTTCCCACAAAAACAGGGTTTCGGTGAGAACTGAATTTTTTTTCTTTCTCCAAACCCACCTTCTCCATTCTCCATTTGTCAAACTCCAATTCAGGAGTACCGGAGTGCGTGTGTGATGTAATGCATGGATATGAATTTTCATGCTACACCGTGTATGAATCTTAATCTAGAGTATCCTACGTGAAGAACCTTTGTAGAAAAATGGAGAAAAGAATGCAGGTTAAGAAGGAGGAAAAGAGAGAGAGAGATGGCAATACAAGATATTGAAATTTGAGATGCTTTTCTCAAATACGATGTCAGTATATTTATGATAGTCCATATTTATTGTATTCCTCCTTCCCCACTTCCAGTCTTTACACTTTGACAACAAAGACAAGTTGTAAATCTCATGTACGGTCGCGTACCCACATTATGAAGTGTAGTGAGTCACCCACGACAACATTGCTCACTTTGAATTTTGGAGTGGGGGCCATTATGGAAATTATTGGATTATAGGTACGTAAATGTGAGCAGAATTAATCAAAGTACCAGATAGAAGTTGGGGGAATCATCCTGCGGTCGCTTTCTCCTCCTCTCTCTTGAGCGGAAATGTAGAAGCAGTTGATCTCAAAACTCAAAGGAAGTTTGCAATGTTCGTATATAATATTACAATGAAAGGACACAGGTTACATAAGTAAGAGAGAGAGGAGGAGGAGAGAAGTACGGATCGATGGTGAATAATATTCACTGAATATAGAGGAATAATTTGCATCTTTATTTTCTTTGTGATTGAAATAGGCCATAACTATACAGTCGTGATGAAACTACAACTAATCTATTACATAATATTATGATTATTACATCCCTCTCTAATCTCCAGGTATTTGTACATGATCGGCTTACGAGACACAGAGAAAATTTTGAGAATTGTTTGTTTGTGTAGGCATGGACAATGTGCAATATCCTCTATTGTGAAAATTCCTCCTCAAAGTTTACATGAGTTAGCATCCCAGTTATTACAATACAGGGGTCCGAAGGGACCCCTGATGTAATCGTAGAGTTATGTGAAAAGCTATTTTAGATATTGCACTTCTTCTATAATTCATGTCTTGTAGAGTGCAGAGTGTATGTATCTCTCTCTCTCTTTTCACACAATACAAAGGTCAAAAGAAAACTTCAAAGTACAAAGTAAAAACAAAATTCACAACACACACAAAGTAAAATCAGAGGAATGACAACGAGGAACACTTTAATACAATAACCACAATGTTTTGTCGGAAGAATGATTGTATGATAATTTTGAACATCATTATCAAGGATGAGAATCATCAACTTTCCGTAATGAATGATGATTGGGAGGTGTAGCAGAAGGAAATTGCTTCCACGAATAATATATTGCTCAGTTTGAGAGTCATTAACCACGGCAAGTCAAGAATGAAACTGGCTGAATAAAAACAGAAAGACTGAAGGATGACTCCTGAAACTGGGAAGACAATATACAGTAATATAGGAGATTGTTATGATTCTCAACCCTGAAATTCAACTCCCTGTCTTCACTGACTGTGAGTGTGTGTGTGTGTGTGGGTTGGGAGAAGACAGGACAGAGCCACTGATAAATGGTCTCCCATCTATCTTTGTCAAGGAGGCCACATCCGTGGTCGAATGCATTGGAGCGGAGGATCGTGTCAAATTATTTTCGTGTCATTTCCATCCATGCAGTGCAATTGACATGAAGAGTCTACAGGAAATTATGTCGAATTAACACTGACTCAAATTCAGTGAGTCTCAAATTACACAACATAAACTGCTGTTATTTCATCATAGAATTTGGTGAAAAAGAGGTACCACCCTACTCCAGTTTTATATTTACTGTAATATTACATTTCGGGAAAAAAGGGTCATGTGTCTTCAGATTTCAATCTTGATGACACATGACCTTGACATGGAAAAAAAGTTTTCCTCTTTGAAATAGTAGCCAATGTTCTTTTCATATTTTGAGAGATTGTGTTTGTGGAAGACTTCCACTGGAAGTTGGTTCTGGTGTGAAGAAAAATAGAGTCGGATAGTAGAGAATAGTAGAAAAATCATTTCCTTTATTTATGTTGAAGTTTGGATTATTATTAATGGGACAAAAGTTGTGTAGGGCATGGATAGAGACGACAGACACACACACAAAGTGAGAGAGAGGGACGAGCAAGTTTTTGTCTAGATTCCAGTTGTAAATCAAATTAAACTTTTTTGACCTTTGGACGGCACAACATAATTAATGCATCCCTGTCTGTGCATGTGGAAGATCGTGAAATACAATAAAAAATTATGATTCCATAATCTAATAGATCCTTGGTCACGTTCAAATGATTTTTTACGATATGTGCTATTTTTTGATCATTTACAGGATTTTGCATCTCATAATTGAAATCTTGGGGGAAATGACTATTATTTGTCAAATAACTGGAGGCTGCGAACTGTTCCATCAATTAAATTAAAAAATGGATCATCTTTTTAAAATATCAGGATCATCCAAGTCGGGGTAAAAATAGAAAATGTGTAAAAGATGGGGAACTCTTATCAAAAAAAAGTAATATTGATATTATGTTGCTCCCCCCTCCCTTCATTTCATCTCATCAAAATTAAATCAGGGTCAAATTGATTGTGTGTGTGTGTGGAACATGAAACGATCTTCTCTGACATTTTTCTGATGTTGCATGGCTGTAGGTAAAGTATATATTTATACAAGCTGACGTAGACATGAGAGATGAATAATTGCCTCTGCACTTAATACTACTCAAAAATTAACATAGATTTGAATTTTGATTTTGCAGACGCCCACTCTGTTTTAACAAACTACAAACGTAACGTGTGTGTGTGAGTATTGGCAGGATTCATCATTTTTTGCATCACTGGCTCATAATGGAAGGAGAGAGAAAGATGCTCGGGGTAAACAAGAACACATTTTCTATACTGACAGTCTTTGTATGCTGGCTGTAGCCATGCAAGTAGTTTTACTATTGAGTAGATACACCTGAATTATACAAGATTACATAAATGCCATTTTTTTGTGATAATTACGTGATTTCCCAGACAAAAATGAAGGTAACAACTATATATCATCTAATGACGTTAGGCTATAGGCTAGGATACATACATACATTATAATATATTAATTTCTAAATTTTTTCTCAAAAGGAAAAAAATCCTTCAACCTGAAGGAAGAATTGGACGATCCTCTCTCTCTCTCTCTCTCGTCAATTCCAATCACTGGATACTGTATAATAACCTGCTACAAGGATTTTGATCAACCAAGTATGTATGTACTAGTTGTGAAAATGAGAAGGTGAATTTTTTTTTCTCTCCTCATCTTTTTTCTTCACACTTATCCCACACTACAGCCACAATTTACTTGGAATAAATTAGAATCGACTGTAACTATTAGGTACTGGAAAAACTAACACACACATTATCGGGATGTAATAAATAGTAATAATGATTATAATGAGTTCTCCACAGACAGTGAGGAGGATGTTGTTTCTGTCGTTATGTCCAATGACATAACATTGTTTTGGTCATACACCATTAATTAAAATTATTATTGTGCAAATGTCTTGACATTTGTACTCTGCACTTGACTTTTTCTAGGAAAAATGCTGATGATGAATTTTCCTTTTGTTGACTCTACACAAATCCAAGGGAAAGAGTGTTGTGTTGTTGAGATTAGAATTTGAAGAAAATGTTCGTTCAAGGGAACGAAGATTGACTCACACACAAACAGTTTAGTATACTTAATTATAGGGACATGGGTTACGCAACAAAGCGTGAATGATTTGGCTCAGTTAAATGCATTTTACTTTACTTTCTTATCTACTGTACAAGTCGTAGTAAGTTAGTTCATCCGTCTTCATTAGTCATCATATCTGCTACTATTTACTCGTATTGTACTCTCACAATTCCTTCCCCAATCCATTATTCATGATCTGTACTTATGAGAGAGAGAGAGAGAGACTGTGGAAAAATCTTGAGGAGGATTCCATCACAGCTCTTCTTCATTGTTGTTGTGATTGTAAGGATGGGCGGTGTTGGTTGAGGTGGTTCTTTTATTTAGACCATTTTCAATCTGAGCGTCAATACCAAGGCTAAATTTTTGGGAATGTAAAACATGCAAAACGATAATCACGGCACGAAAGGTTAGCACACACAAAAAAATCCACCTTCTTCTCTACTCTGTGCACATTTGCCCTTTCAATCAGACTGTGTATTGTGTCTGTATTTTTTACTCATTTACTCTTTAAATATTTCCCTCAAGGAATACAGCAATAATTATTATTATTTTTAGTTTTGTGTGGGGATTTTTTGGTGTGTGTTAATGAGATTGTGTGTGTATATCCACCCTCACTTCATAAACAATATAAACAATGTATATGGTGTTCCAAACTTTATCCTTTTGAAAATCACATCATCGTTTTGTCTCGTAACAAGTGTACATACTAAATAGTGTTTGTGTTCGTGCATTTTTTAACCCATCTCCTCCTCCTCCTTCTTTTCTGCCCATTTACCTTTACACTATTTGCAGTTCCACATTCTCAACTTTATTGTCCATGAAGAATTAGTGTGTGTGTGGTTGACAAGTCGTTGTACGAAAAAGACGGAGTGTCAGGTACAAGTAATTTTAAGTTGTGCCCAGTGTAGTGTGTGTGTGTATAAAAACGTTTACCCTTGCAGTCGAGTCAGGCCAACTCCGGACGTTGTGGTTTTTAGGAGGAAAAAGTGGAGGGAATGAGGGGGATCGATACGATATAATTTTAATAATAAACTTTCAGAGAATAGATTATCTGGATTTGTGAATTATCAATTATCAGGGTGAGATATTGCCAACTGGAGTTGTTGCAAAATAATTGACTACAAAATAACCGTGGTATGCATTATCCTGCTATTACTATATTTATATTTTTCCTAGTTGTAAAATTGAGCTTCTTCTGTGCGCAACATATTTTAGATTTTATTTGCTATTATATTATATACTGATTGATACCAGTTTAAATTACTAGACAGAGAAAGAGTATTTAATGTGTTTTTTAACAGCGTGCGTTTCACGCACTTTACTAATTTTTTTATCTGCCATGTGTGTGTGTACGATGTGTGAAGGGGTGGTCACACCCACATGCTGACGGCTACAAAGAAAATGTATGCACACACACACACTCACTCTCACTCTCTCAATGAGAGAGTATGAGTCAAAAAAGCACAGTAATTTATATTGATGATGATGAACAAGATCTGCACTTGCCGATGGTCACTCATTCCGACACCACCACAACATGAGTACACTCACTCTCTGTCTCTGTTTAGACACATAATTACAATACACAGGGTTTAAGTGGTGACTGTGAATTTTACAAATAAAATAGTCACATTGTTTTTTTCACTGTTGTACATTTTACACAAATTTTTTTGTAGTGTCGTGTCCATTCACAAAACACGTGGAGTAGACCGCTAAACTGTCTACATCAGTTTTATTGTATTACATAAAATTTTATTGACTAATCAACGCGTCCAGTCAGAACAGCTTAAGCAAGACCAGAGGACGAGAGATTCATTCATTTTTGGTGACATTCGAGTTTTGTCTTATCTACATCCGCCGTCCGTAAAAGTTTTGTGTAGCCGCCAATGAGAGGTGAATACAATGACATAAGTTTAACAGTATTTTTTCATTGCTTATTATTTTTTTGAAAATTCTGTGGTGTGTGTGTGAGTGCACATTTTAGACATGCTTCTTGGTGTAGACTCGTAATAATCTGAATCATCAAAGAGAGTGAGAGAGAGAGAGGGAGAAGAAAGGGAATTTTGAACGTCACCACAAGTGTAGAGTTCTCACTACGTGTGTCTGTGTGGAGGAGTAGGAAATAGTTTTCCCTCTCTATACAATAATAATATGTGTGAAGTTACATAATAGTTGAGTGAAACTATTTTGGATTTTCTAACACATAGTTATGGATAACCATGTCCCTTTCCTTGTCTTCCTTATATTCATTGGAAAGACTTGGATTTTGTGATAATGACAGTTGATTGAATCAAAGTTTTGCAAATAAAGTTTCCACTCCTCAGTGAAATATTATTGTAATTATTACAACTGACACTACATACATAGTATATTATAAATATATGTACTGTGGAGGTTAGGAACTTGAGAAGACGACTGAAAGACGATAAAACACTTTGTTGGAATAATAATCCTGTGACTGTCGTTGATATAAATAGATACATGTATTGTACATTTATGCACAATATTATGCCACTTACGTTCTGTTTACCAATATAGTATTACACTATAGTATTACACACAGTAGGAGAGGAAGAAGAACATTTAGTCTATTATTTTCTACTCTCTCCGCCTGAATGACAGAAGGATGATACATAAATAAATGCCTACTTTGGTTAAAACCACTGAGACTTGCAAAACCTACGACTTTGCAAGTGGGAAGCTTTTGCTTAAGAATTAATCAGGGAATGGTGGTGGTAGTAGGTTGACCCTAAGTGGCATGAGCAAGGAAAATGAATATTCTAATCCACGGAGAGTTTGTGGTGAGGGTAAAATAGTAAATAGACGATGCCTAGCCTCCCTCCCCTCCTCTCCATGCATTTTACTCATGAATGTCTTTAACTATTCTTCAAAATTCACAATAGCTGACACACACACTGGATTCACTACAACTGCACACACACACCGTCCACGTAGTAATAATAATAGGTCTAGAGCATTGTACTCCATTCAACTGCGTGTTGTTGTTGTTGTTGAGTGTGTAAGACTTGCATGATTCAAACTTCTCTCTCTACTTGTTTTTCTTCGCATAGTTTGAAAAATTTGAGCCATCAACGAAGTTCTGAAGAGGAACATCTTTTGTAGTCTCACACCATTCAATAATTTCTGCTCTACATAACTACATAGTACGATCCTACACACTCGATACAGGTTAAACATGCGTCATATTGACACACTCAGCAAGAATGGAACCTTCAGCCTGATTCCTAAATCCACCATTCAACCGAGACAAATTTTGTGATTAATATTTAGATGGTTACATAAATATCACGAGTTACTTATACATATGTACTGTCTATTGTTGTACAACGAAAAAATGTTTTTAATTGCAGCATTTTCCTTTTATGTTTTTCTACTGGGGTGACATTGAACACTCTTTGGTTTCTTCATACTCCATGTACTCCATGTGTGTGTATGTAAATTTTTCCACTCACATGGGCCATGTACTCTAAGCTCTCCCCATCTTTTTCATTATTTACTAATTTAAAACTGAACCAAAAGACAATTACGAAGGGTTCACTCAAGGTTGAACTACAAAGTATGCACAAACTATTAGGCAGGTGACCCGAGAATGGTGTGTGTGTGTGAGACATTTGACAGCAGGAGTGACACTCTAATGTATTTAAATATGCAGGAAAATTTGTGTATAGATATTGTATGTAGATATGTTCACTCAAGTTTTACTCACATCTAGATACATGTAACCTCCACTTCCAGCGTACACTCTCATTTTTTAAATTAGGAAATGTCACCTCTGTTGAGTGTACATCATAAAGAAGGGGGTAGGAGGCAAAAGATGTGAAGAATAATTGAGTTTAACCTTTCCTGGAATACATCATCTAATGGTTTAATTATTAGAGTACACAGTCAGTCCCAGTCCAAAAATTTTCCAGTGGCAGGTCAAAGCGAAATTTTTGTACACGTACATACCTTATACTTTATACACATCATGAACGAATGGACACACACATGTCCACACGAGGCAGTTCCAACCAATTTCCCTCACTACACTCTGTATTTGGTTCCTAGTATGTAAATACTTATTTACACATACAGTTTTTTGGAGCCAAGAAGTATTACGTGCAAAACGGGGAATTTCCAACGGAAAATTACACTGAATAGGGATTGTGAGCCCTTCGATACCTTTTCTTTCTGTACGTGTGTATGAAGTAATGAGGTATGAGAGTATGGGTTTTAAACTTTAAAACTTGGTCATCGCTATTCTCCAGGCCATAATAATCATTCTCAAAAACTTTCCAAAGAGTAATTATTGACAAAATTTCATTATGGCCCCCCAGCATGGCGAGGAAAGAATGACGTCGCGTCGTTTAAAGAAATAATTTGCCCAGTGGCACTTGCCAGGAATCCAACACACACTCACACACTTGTACTCTCAACTTGAAATCGAAATAGTGTTGGCATCATAAAATAAACATTACATAAGCCCTCGCTCACAACGGAACAGTCTTCACAGGCTAAGCTCTACTCTTTAAAGTCTTACCTCTTTAAAAATATGCACCTTGTGATGACTCTTCTCATCCAAAAGTTTTTTTTCCTGATAGCAACCAGTTGACTCAAAATTTGAGGAAGGAATTAATTTTTTGAAATATTCAGAATATTTTCATTTATCGATTGAATAAATTTTCATATCAAACTAAAATTGTAGTGTAGAGATGGTGGCTTTCTAAGTACACACACAGAGGCTATATTTGAAGTGCTAGGAAAACTTTTACATTTTGCCAGTACAATACATGGAGAGAGCCAGTCTCTCTCCTCGTTTTATGAATGTGAAGATGACGACGATAATTCATAAAGTGTGATGATGATGATACTTCAAACTTCCAAATCTTTCTCTCTCTCTAAAGTATAAACTACACTTTTAGACTATAGTTGGCCAACTTTGAAGGGATATTACCCACTTACGATTGTCCATAAACGTTGAGTTAGTTTACTACTTACTACTACTACTACATCCTTCCAACGACAAATTGAAAAGCGTATTGTAATGTACCGTACTGGAATATGAGTTCTCCACTTTATAAAAATGAAAAGTTAGTACGAGAGAGAGATTTTCAAGGAATGACTTTGACATGATCCTCTGTTTATGCATTGTGTGCATTTGGGTGGGTCTAGTTTGTGACTCAGGAGAATGAACACACACTTTTTCTCTTGTCACTGTATGAACAGAGTCAGTGAAGCCGCTACACTATAGCAATACATACAAGAAAAGGTGTACAGATTGGGTGACCATGGGAAGGGGCAATTAGGTTTAATTATCACGGGAAGGACAATTATCATGACATTTAATAGTGAAACTATGATTCTTTTTTACTAAACTTGGAACCTTGAGTCTTGTTGCATCCCAAGAGAAGTTGTAAATAGAGTAGATGATTTTTCAGTTTTTAAAAATTATCAGTAGTACTGTGACCTTGTATCTCTTTTGGTGGTTCAACAGGTTGACAATAGAATTACGGTTTCTGTTACTACATATTAAATTGGTTACGAAACTTGCTGACTTTGCGAAATTGTGTCAGATGCGTGTACACACAAAAGATGATGACGTCACTAATTGAAATTTTGCTAATTTATTTGCACTAAATTATTTGTCGGCTAAGACGCTCTTGATTCTACTTTTCGTCACACAGTCCTGGGTTTTATGTATTTAGTCATAATGTATGATGGAATTTGTAATAAAAACAATTTAGTATAAGATGAGTTCCTAAAAATGTTTAATTTGTAATTAATTTTTTTCATTTGCAGACCAGGGTTGCTTAATGTTACACACGTTAAGGAGAACGGATTCATAAGTCTGAATTTGAGAGATTCATAATTATTTATAGACTTAACAACCGCCTTAAATTATGACTGTCAGTTACACAGGTAATTTTGAGTTTATTTTTCATTTTCACCCACTTCAGTCAGTACTGTAATGAGTAGTAAATAAGGGACGGAATAAAAAATAATTTAATATACAAAGAAAATATGAAATCCACTGTTATTTTTTACAACATGTTTTAATCTTCTTTTTTATTTATTTATTCTTTAAGGTGAAGTTGCAACTTGCAAAGGATTTGGCTGCTTCCTCAAACTCTTGTTCAGGTCCGCAGTTTCATATATTGATTTTAATCTGATTGTAGTCACTACACACATCCGACAGTACATTTTTTTGTATCATCTTTTATTTTGTGAAGAGGAGAAAAAACAAGATTTACTCTCAAAGTAAACAAATTTCAATTCAATTTGAAAATATTGGCTCCGGAAATCCGAAATTGTCAATATTTGTAAGGTAGACTGGAGAGTATTCCTCTCATAACTGGTGAAATTGGATAAAGAAACAATTGTGTTAAGAATAGCTGTTCGATTCTCAACAACAATGACAACACTGAGAGTTTGAACAGTAAAAAATGAGTTTTGTCTCAAGAGATTGAGAGACAGATAAGGTTGAGGGTGAATCTTCAGAGAGACTTGATACGTATCTAATTTCCAAGCGTCTTCATTAATTAAATTGAAAGGGGTTGAAAGGTCAAGCAGGTGCTATGCTCTTTCGTATATAGGTTGTAAATATTGTTAAGCTAAGTCTGACAGGTGACTATCAGTTGACTAATTCCATTTGGAAATGAATGGCTCCAGTCCTTTCCTTTACCATTTTGTGGGTAATCAATGCATTAATGCAATTAATTTTAAATCTGTAAACGAAGCACCTTTACACCAAAGATGCTACTAGATGTTGAGAATGAGATTAAATAAAATGATTTGGCCTAGTAGTTTTGAAATGGAACAGTGTGTCGATTGAGGAAAGAAGCCGGATTGAGTAAAATCAGGAAAAATTAGAATGTCTGTTATAATAATTTTTGCATACAATACTGAGCTAACTTAGAGGTAATCATTTTTGTAGTGTGGAGTTTTGGGATGATGAATTTTTTTGTGGGGAATGGGTCCTTCATTCTCTTCCAAGAGTCATTGTGTAAAAATATGAGTAGAAGGAATTCAAAGATTTCCCTTGACTGACAGTCATTTATCTCCATTACTGTCCCACATTCAGCTTTTATACCACTGAAGATTTGTCCCTCAAACACCGTAGAATCCTTTTGTGTACATATTTGCTGAGTAAACGATTAACTGTCAAATTCCCTCCCCAAAACAGTTCCCCTTTACCTACACACTTTGTTTACAAACAGACTCGGTGAATGAACGTCTTGTAATCAAGTAAAGTTTAACTTTCCATTAATCATTCAAGATTAATAACAGATTAAATATCACTGAAGATTTGTCCTCCACATTCAAATGTACACACTTAGTTCTTATTCCTAATGCTTCCAGGGTGTAGGGACAGTCTCCATACTACCTTTGTTGTGGATATTCTATACATTAATAAGGTGTACAATGATTACTACCGGATTATGAAGAGTTCTAACAAGATGAAATACAAGGGGGGATTCATCATTTGAATCCCAATTACAATAGATGGGAGATACAGTAATTCATCAAATTAACCGCTTAATTTGGTTAAGAGCTTTCCACTCATTTTTATGCTGATAATGGAAAGATGCCTAGAGATGAATTATTTGTGACACTATGTAGTTTCAAAAAAAGGATTATGACTGAGGTATTATCTATACTGCTGGTTTATGGAGAAAGTGCATGAGGGAAATGGTCGTGACAATGATACGAATGACAAAGTGTACTATGCAATGCAATGCACAAGATTGAATGTAGAAACTGTTGGGCTAATCGTCACTTTTATTTCTCTTTCTTTTTTCAGATGGAAAGGGAGTATATACAAATTGGTAAGTTGGAATACAATATACAAGTCAGATATATCATAATGAGAAGGATTTGATTGTCATGCTTTTCACTTTACAGGTTTGGCCAGACCTTGTTCTATTCCTTGGTTCCTTCTTCTCCCTGTCTATACTTTATAGATTTATTCTAAATGAACCCCAACGACAGTAAGGAATCCTGCTTTCTCCTATTCATTCGTATACTTTCTCCATGTGTGTTGTTTATAGAAAAGGACTTTATTTACGTTTCCAGTGTATTTGAGAGTATAAGAAATCGGTGTAAGGACTACGGGAGTTTCATCCCCATCAGTTTTATCCTTGGATTTTACGTGTCGATAGTTGTAGGGAGATGGTGAGTTAGAGAATAAAAACAAAAAGGAGGATGTATGTACATTAATTTTTGTACTTTACTTACTCAAAAAGCTTTGAACTCCGTCTGTTTCAAGTTGAAGGATTGCAATGGGTTCAGAATTTATTTCCTGTACTTTGACTATTCAGGTGGGATCAGTACAAAAGTATTCCATGGACGGACAGTACAGCAGTATTCGTGTCAGCAAACATTCAAGGACAGGTAAGGAAGGATGAGGATGCATACGTTCTGTTGTTGTTTTTACTGCGTACAATGTATAAAACTTTGATTTAAAACAAAATTGGAAATGAGCCTCTTTGTAGTAAAAGACTTTCTCTTCATCAATCTCTGCTTTCTCTCTACCCTTTATATACACAATATGTAGTCTTGTTTGGCTTTGAGTAATCTAGGCTTTACCTCTTGAATATTCATCATTTGGCAAGTCTCGTCCTTGTTTTTCTTGATGAAAGTCAAAGTTGTTCTTATGCAATGATGATGATGTGGGATTTTACAGGATGAAAAAGGCCGGGTGATAAGACGGACCATAATGAGATATTGTTGCCTTTGTAATTGAAATAAACATTAAATCCACACACACACTTACACATATTTCAAAATTGTAGATTATTTAAATTCATTATTCTTTTCGTAATTACAGCGATGACCATGTGTTTCACCATGATATCCCCTAGAGTGAAAAAACGATTTCCGACTCTAGATCATCTAGTTGAAGCAGGTGAGTTGAGATTAAATCCGAACAGAAATTTATGTTAACTATGACTAGAACTTGTGGCGTATAAATCTGAATATTTCTCCAGGTCTTTTACTTGACAATGAGAAGGAGATTATTGATGAAATAAATCGTAACTGTTCTTCCTATCAGAAAAGTTGGATTCCCATAGTATGGTAATTTTATTTTATTTAACTACTGTTTATCATGTAAGGTGTATTGTCCATTCATTGGAGCATACTGTACAATAGTAGGACAACTGAAATATGTATCGTCTGGAGAGTAATGAATATTCATGAAATTTAATTTACACATTTGTGTTTGAAATGTAGGGCAGCCAGTATCGTAACAAGGTGAGTCATTTTTCCATGCACAGCTTTCCCTTTTAGTTAATTAACAACTTGTGTAATGAATATTGTAATATTGATTAGAACCTGTTATCAAAGTCAAGGGTCAATGACCTGCTGATTTGTTTTCTCTCATATTTCTTTTTTTTGCTGACAAAGGGCGAGGAAAGAAGGGAAGATTCGGGATGATTTTGCAGTGAAAACAATTTTGGATGAACTGAATAAGTTTCGAGGGCAGTGTGGACTATTAATATCGTATGATTGGATCAGTGTACCCCTTGTTTATACTCAGGTACTAAATTAACAATGTAACCCTTAAACAAAGTTGATTTAGCGAAAAGAGCGAGATAGAGAGAAAGTGAAAGTACATTTAAAATTTTACGTGGTGGATGAGGATCTGATGTCGTGGACGTTATAAAAGCACATGTAGGAAAAGTAATAATTTCTGTCCACATGAAAGGACTTTCATCCAGTTGACGTATATAACCGTAGATCGTAGTTGGGATCAAATAATGTGGCGAAAATACTCTGAACTAATGCATAATGTAGAATAGGGGGACGGAGGGAAAATTTTCCTAATAATGATTGCCAGGAACAATCATCCCTTCAAATAATGCTACCTGATCTGTCTTCTGTGTCGTTTTATGACAGTCAATAAAATGGAAGCAGAAAAGCCTCAGTCTGGCACATATTCTAAATTTAACTCCGACCAGTTTTGATATGAGTTTATAATTAGGTAGTCCGAGACTGGGACTATGATCTAGGATACAGATTATGTCATATATTCTTGTCTAACACAGCACAAACAGAATGAAGACTTTAAAAGGTTTTTGTTACATTGATCCAGTACTTTCATCTCCTCACATGGTATCCAGGCTATTGTAGTTCTAATCAAATAAGCTTTTCAAGTTAATGTTGTGTGTCCTGAAGATTATTTTTTGTGATGAATGTTGAGTAGGTGTGTACGCTGGCCGTTTACACCTATTTTGCTGGTTGGACATCTTTTTGATCTCTTGGGACCTTTGGACTGTCAACAGATTCGTGGGATTTAACAAATACTTTGTATATTCTCTAAGGGTCACTGGTGGTCATTGTGGTGGTCATGTCAATTGAACATTTCTACCAAATGCACCATTTGGCTTGCACAGTCATTATCAATTTATAATAGGATTTCTTTATTGATTTTGAAATGCAATGAGAGAGAATAGACCTTATTAGTGCAGTTAATGCAGTGCATTAGCACAGTGAGAAGGACTTTTACTCTTTGGATTAATAATTAACTTGATTAAATTAGGTTTCAATTGATATTACACATGGTGATGATTGTGTAGCTTAATTAGCAGAAGGGACAATAGTTTTGGGAGTTTATTTGTTGTTAAATCCCACGTTTGTTTTGGACGGACAATGTAAAATGTTGCAAAGATCCCCAGAGATCTAATCGAATGATTTGGAAAGCATCCATGATGGGAAGTCAATGGATACGGGAAGAGGGGAAAAGTTGGGAAGATCAAGATGAAGTAGATTTGATTGTACCTATTTTTATAACGCTACAAGTAAGTTTTCATTTCCTTCCATATATTTTACGTAGCTGTGTACGTATGACGTTAATAAAATCCTGACTGAAAGACTTGAAAAGCAATTTCTGAGAGTACAACATTGTACGTACACCAAAAATGATCACTGAAATTTAATTAATTACTGTTTGAATTTCAAATATTTTTCTCTTTATTATGTGTGTGGAAAGTTGAGATGAGAATAATAATCTTTTGATGTACTTAATTTAATTTTTTTCCCACTGTTTCCAGTTCTTCTTTTACATGGGTTGGTTGAAGGTGGCCGAGTCATTGGTCAATCCATTTGGTTCGTGAGACTATTTTTAAAATATGATATTGTTCTTTATTATATACATTTAGTGATTGTACAGTACAGTTTACTCTACATATCCTATCCTACGTCCCATTTTGTTTTTAGGTGATGATGATGACGACTTTGAACTCAATTGGCTAGTAGACAGAAACTTGCAGGTAAATTGGATGTCAAAAAAAATCATTTTCTCATTCACATTACAGTCATTGCTGGCAAAATAAAAATGATTTCAGAAAAGAAAGAAAGTGAATTTAGGTCGTACAATCGAAAAGAACTAGTAACATTCTTGTAGGAGAAAGGGAGAGAGGCTGTGCGTGTGTGGGAGGGCATAATGTAATGGGATGGGGCTTGGGAAGAGCCTGAGTCCAAGAAAATTGTGGAAGATCACAAGATGAAGAAATTTGAAATAAAATTACTTTAGTGATATTGGTAAAAATCAATATCATCCCTCCTTGTCCTTACGTATAAGTATTTGGACAACAGACGAGGGTAGGGAGAAAGCACAGTGAAAGGAGAAGAGAGGAGAGAAGAAAGTTGTCGTCGTTAATCGTCTAAATAGCCCTAGAAAAGCTTTGGTCATAACACACACGTTCCACGTGACTCCAATCCGATCCTGTTTTTTCTTATGTCTGGTTGTGAGTCTAAGTGTGTAGGTATAACGTTGGAAATCTGATTTTAAATCGAAGCTATTATTGACAAAGCTAGGTCATAGGGAGGAGAATTCCCGAATGCCCGAATCCATAAGCTGTATATGACTATTTCCATTGTTATAAGTAGTACAAAGTTTGTATGTATGTGGGAAGGAGTGTTCAAGTAAAGGTCAATCTATAAAAGATTGAAATTACATACTAGGTACAATAGTAACCTCTGTCTGAGAGAGTGAGAGAGTGTGTGTGTAATATGGAAGGCTCCAGGAAATTCCCTTTCATTTTCAATTGTCACACAGCCACTTCCACGACTGTACAAAAGCTGGAAGAGAAGAGAACTCCCATTCCACATTATATATATAGACATAATAAAAGATACTCCCCTTTTGTCCCCTTCACTTTCTCTCCTTTCTCTTCATATATTGTTCTACTCGACTAAATTGCCATCCGGCTCTCTCCCTCTCTCTCTCTCTCTCTCTCCTCACCATATTTACTTTACTTTGCGTCAGGATTGAGTAAAGATTTTTCGAATAGATTTTTGTATTCATCTCGTCTCTGGTCGTTCTCAAAGACGTACACAAAGTCATGGTCAATCTAAAGAGCTCACAAAGGGTTGTCGTCACCACACTTTACTGTGTCACACTTTCTCCTCCTTATCTCGAATTATGTTTTATACAGATAAATTGTCATAAATTGATGTGATGATGATGAATTGTAGACCCTTCTGGTGAAATTGAGAGGAGGACTGGAGAAAGTAATCATGTAACAAAAAAGAGATACAGAAACAACATCTGTAAAATTTTTTAAATCTAATCAAAAACGTTAAAAAAATAGAAAAGGTCAGAATTGTGGAGGCAGTTAACTGAAAACATAAAAGAGGACTTGAGTCACAGATTATGACCTAAGCTTTGTCGTGCGTGGGATGGAGAAAGAGAAAAATGTCACAAGACACTTTGACAAGATGAGAAACTTGAAAGATTTTTGATGGCATTATCTTCTTATACAGATTAAGAACAAAAAATTGTTTTATACTCTTTCTAGGTTTCATACTTGATTGTAGACGAGATGCACTATGACCATCCAGAGTTGATTAAGGATCAGTATTGGGATGAAGTTTATCCAACGTAAATACGTTTTTATAACATTAAAGTATGAACATGTATTTTTATAAATTTTATACAATTTACTCTGTGGGATCACATACAGGCATGACCTCCCTTACACTGTGGCTTCAGAACAGTACAGAGAAGAACCACCCACACACTCCACTGCCAACATTAAAATCAGTCAATTGGACGGGGAGATTGTGTCTCCTCCCTCAGTCAAGTTGGACGAAATGTCAGAATGCGGAGTAAGTCAACTTTCTCTTTTAATATTTTTTTAAAAAAGAAATGAACAAATTCTTTGAGTGGTTACACAAAAATCCACAAAATATGTGTGTAATACATACTCTGTTGATGAAGACTGGGTCCACTCAAATTTTGTTTGATCTTGCTAATACATTTAGGATACAATCATAAGATTCAGATGGACAAATTAAATTGAATCAAGTGAGTATACCATTTAGTTGGTGAATATCTTGTTGTTGTCCGTCCTTTCACTCCAATTCTAAATAGACGTTTGAAGGATCGTCATGAAATTTTTAATTAAAAAAACGTATATTGCACGTTCATATAAGTATGTTTATTATGTTATGTTACAGTGGTGAATTTATTAGAGAAAGTGCATGAATAATTTGACTTTTGTTTTTTTCTCCTTGAGTAGTACAAGTGAAGATTTGTCCTCAAATGAACTAGGAATTAATTATATTGTTGTTGATTTATTTTTTTTTGCAGGAAATTGGACGCCGAGTTTCACTCACTCCTTCCAAAAGGGGAGCTGCTAGAAGGGAAAGAACTGCGAGGTTATATTTTATTAATTTTATGCTGGTCACATTTTTCTTTCATTTAGTATTTACAATACAAATGTAGAGTAAAATTCTTTTCCTGTTTTTCCACTCTAGTGTTCGATCAAATGCCTCTCAAAGTACATTGGCTGAGAGTGTAACTGGAAAATTGAGTCGTACTGCATCCATCACTTCCGTGTTCAAAAGAATGTTCTCACGAGAACCTCGGGAAAGGGACAACTTGAATTCTCCTAGTATTGATGGTGAGTTTGCTAAAATGTCAACGATCTTTCCAGTACTTTTGTGTGTAATCCTCATGTCAAATGTTACATAATGTAGTAAAACTATTTTTAGTGTGTGGTTGTACAATACTACTTACAACATATGTGTCTAAAACCACACAAAACAAGTCAATTCTGAGATGATTAAAGAAAGTTTTCTTGTTTTCTTACTACTACTACTTATTGTAGGTCGATCTCCAGATTTCCTAGGAAGTACAGCAAATATGAGGAAAGTTTTGGATGAAGTCATTCCAGAACTGGATGAAAATATGACAACTATTATTTCGACAAGGAAAGAGTACAAACCAACAGTTCACGATGTATTTGGGACACTGGCGACCCCCGTCAAAGAAGATGAGACGAACAAATCAACAGAAATTCCACTGGCTCAGCCAGGTCCTTCTACCCAAGTGGGACAAGTTGTCTTTGATAACATGACGAGTGAACCCACATTTCCCACGACACCAACCACTATCCTAGCAAGACCTAGTTTTTTGAATCTCAAAAGCTCAAAAGAATCCAGTATAACCCCAACGCAGGAGGATGAAGAATCCAAATTAAGTCCTTTCCGTTCAGAGTCTCCTCCACAATTTAGTTTTGACGAAGAGGAGGAAGAAGAAGACGGGGATGAGACCATGGATGACCTTCAGTTGAAAAAACTTTCAGGAGAAAAGTTGTCACATCGGATTGCAAAAACTTTTGGATTTTCAAAAGATAAAGGTGATCAAAAAGACATCACTCCAGACACAACGGTACCATTGATGAGTGACTCTGGCAGCACAAAAGACGAAAGCACTACATCTGAAGAACATCAGTGACCTTATTGAAATTTTGTTTCAATTCAATAATTATTGTCTCATTCACATCATTTATATAATGACATTTGATTATCAACTTTTTGTACACTATTTTGACTACACTAATTTTAACTTATTATGTATCTTTTTAATCATAAATGAATAATTGTGATTGCTAGTATTATCTTCTGTACATTCCATTGTTCATTTGTTTTGGCAAAGGTTCAACTACATTACAGTTATCAAAGACAATAAAACTCTTTTCCTAATAAAACCTTCATAAAATTTTTAAATTCCGATTAGAGAGATAGGTATTTTGTAGATTTCACTTAAAATCTGACTCCGGCGTCCCTTGGCTCAACTTGGCTGAATCATGTTACTCAGACCTGACTCCCATAATTCGAGGCAACTCATTGCATTTTCAAACACACATAAAAGAGAAAAACATTAAATTGGACTTTTTCAACAAAATTAAATTCAAATCGTCTTTCAAACTATTATCATGGGAAAAAAAGGCCGGAAGGCTTTTGTTGGTGATATTATTACATCCAACGGTATGACGTGCTTAGTTGAAAATGTAAGTCCAGTAGAATACATAAAAATATAACAAGTATTTTTAAAATACATTAATATTGTAAACATTTACACAACAAAGGATTACATTTCAAAAACATTTTTGTTAACAGATTACTGACGATGGTGAATTAATTCTGAAATCACTTGGACCAGTTGTTACCAATACTACGAGTAACTTGGATGAAGGGCAACTCGACAAGGGTGAATCACTACCCGAGGAAAGTTCCTTTGAGGAGGACAGTGGATTGATCAAGAAACGACAGAATCATGTGTACTCAAAAGAGGAGGACAGGGAACTTGTCAGTCAATGGACCATTCTGAAGCCTGTCCAAGGAAAGAAAAAGAGTACGTGGGATAAATTGGTTACTTTTGTGAATCCCTCCTTGTCCTCTGTGTCAATTCAATGGAGACTCAAACTATTAATTAGAAAACGACCCAAACAGCTAGAAGCGGAACGAAATGAGTAAGCCAATGAAGCTTTCACAATTAAATGTTATGTATACTATATAAGACTTTCATATACCGGACTTTTTTTATTTTTATACTACTTTTTTGGATTTTTACAGTTCTGGGCAAGAAAAGAAACAGCCTACAGAGGAAGAAGAGGAGCTTGACGAATGTGTATCTATTTGGAATGATGTGCACAAATGTGAACTCGAAAATGTACAGAACCTGGGTAATGACATTCGAGAGGCAGCATTGAGTACTCATAAGAGAAAAATGTCCACGAGTCCTGGTATGTCAAAAAATTTCAGTTTAACCACTTTTTGTGTAACAAATAATTGACACAACTTTAGGTAAATGTAATTGTTGATTGTAGGAGACAAGAAGACCGATTTAATGTTCCATCATGATTAAAAGAGAAGAACGCGAAGACCGATTTAATGTCCATCATGATTAAAAGAGAAGAACGCGAAGACCGATTTAATGTCCATCATGATTAAAAGAGAAGAACGCGAAGACCGTCAAAAATTAAGTTCAGAATCTGCTGTAGAAATTAAAAGACTACGTTTGGACCAAAAGTCACTAGATGCAAAGGAAAAACGGGACGTTGAGTCTAAAAAGCTTCATCTTCAGGAACAACAACTGTTGTTTGAAAAAGAGAAACCGGAACTCGAGAGAAAAAAATTTGAACACAAACGTTGTATGTAAGAACAAAAAGCTGAAGTTTTTTCGATTTCGAATTTTTCGACATTGTAGTAATAGCAATTCAATTTTCGACATTTTAATAATAGAAATTAAAGTTTTCGACATTTCAATCATAGAAAATAAATTCAACTCCCAAAAATTCAACTTTAGGAGAATATAGACACTGTGACATATTTTTTGAGTGGTCCCTTACCATCAATAAATCCAAAGCATCTTGTCCAGAGGCGATCCTTTAGCTGAAATGGCATCTGCATATTCTTGTAATTTATCTGCTTGAAGCCATGGATGATTAAAATCGGTCAATTTGTGTGAGAAGTTGTTCCAAATCTGTTTTAGCATGTAATTAATTACATGAGACATATTTTGCATGGACATTCCGAATTCTTTTTGGAGGCGAGCAGCGAGCAGCAGTCAAGCAGGCGATTCGGGTAGACCAATATTCTTAAGAGTATACACAAAGCTAAAACATTTGATGAAAACCATTATTATGTATATATGCTGTCACACATTTCATCATAAGTATATGTAAGTAATTATTAATTAATCAATATAATGATGGCAACAAAATTAAAGCGTACCTGTGATCCCAGTACATCTCTTGGCATGTCGTCCACATCTCAAAGTGTCAGGAATTTCTAACAATTCCTTTAGTTGATGCAATTGATTGTTGTCAAACCTGAACAATTTAACACAATCCTCTCCTGTTAAACTGTCAATGTTAAATATACTTTCAATATGATAAGGGTGACGAATGTAATTGAGGAAAAACATTTCCAATGCCAATGGATGCTTTGTATAAACAGCCACAGTTAAAACGTCTTTATCTATATTAAATATCTAAATTATTTTCTAAATTTTTCAATGAGGTTGAATATGCCTCTTCATCGTTGAGCCGGAGTCAGATTTTCGGAGTGACGTCGAATACCTAACTGTTTTTGGAAATCTGACTTAATCCTTGGCGGAGTCAGATTCTAAGTCAAATCTGCAAAATACCTATCTCTCTAAAGTGAAATAAAAAGATGTCATGGACCAGCTTAATTTAATTGTTATGCAATTTTTTTGATAATTTGTTTTATTATTTTTTGTTCGTTTTGAAATTAAAAATGCTAACGTTGTACTTGCACACTTGATTGAAAGGAGCTTTATTCAATAAAATGTATCCTTACAATGTGTCAAAATGAAATTGCATTATAGCCTCAATTTTCTGAAACAATTTGTCAGTGACAATCGAGAGGTGACCGACTGTCCTGAATTTTTGAAAAAATGTTCATATTGCAATTTAGTGAGTTACATTTGGTTTGACGAGTAAAAGGATTTTGACAACAACTTTGAGTGTCACACCAAAACACACAAGAGTCAAGTGTTTGTGGATGGGCGTAAAATTTGAAATGTAGATAGCCAAAGGATGACAAGAACGACCTAATTGTCTATTCCATCCATCTTTTGTCAAGAAAATATGTTCTAAAAACAAATGTGACTCATCATAAACTTCTCCCGCCACATTGTAAGCAATACATTGCACATGTAAATGGAATAGACCAATCAAGTACAGAAATAGACTGAAAATTACACGACGATCTTCTGCAGCCACGATAGAATGGACTGGATCCATACAACTATGAAATAGTCGGATGGATGCGACGAAACAAACAGTACTCAATGTAAAGATTAAACCAATGTAGACCACAATCGTAAATTTGGCCATAATTCCATTGATCCAGCCTAGTGTCAATTGGTATTGTCGATACATGTGGAGTGCAGCTCTTTGTTTCGCATTGAATTCTCTTTGTTTTTGTTCAGCTTCTTGTTTCCTGTAGAATTCTTTGTAATTCCCGGCGAACGCTTGAACGTCCAAAGCTGGTCGAATCATACGAAAATGTGACCCTGTCATATGCACCGCCATTTTATATATAAATTGGAAAGTGGACTGAAGATGGGAGGACATTTTGATTCGAGAATTCTCCATGTTCTTGAGATCATTTGAATTTACCCGGGATCCATGACTATGGATTTGGGTGTGGTAAATTCTTAACCAGAAAATTGTACTGGAACATGTCAACTGAAGGATGACGATGGCAATTCCACACACGCAGTAAGTTTGGAATATGATGAAAAGGAAGAGTAGAAAGAAAATTGAATTGGTCCAAATATTTTGGGTGATTGGGAGTCGGTAACGGAATAAACCATCGAAAGCCAGGAGTCGAAAAGGATTACTTTGGACAAAGAAACAGGCAGCGTAAAGGAAACTCCCGACAAATAGCAAGAGAACTTGGATTCGAAGAGAATAGCAAAGGAAGTCACGACCATCATGGATTTTGGGATGAAGTTCTGAAATTAATTCAAAAAGCATTTTAGTCAAGTTTCGATACGTTTCGCAATGAACAATGAAAGTTTTATAATTTTTTGTATATTTTTTAAAAGGAAAGAAGATTTTAATTCTAACTCTGGAGTCGATAGTCGAGTTGAAAAAGTGCCGTCACGGCGGTTGCATAATGATGCATGTAGTAATTGAGACTAATGTAACTGATTAGACCAATCACAGTTCCCACAAGATGTCGTCCTAAATCCAGTGTCTCTGTCATCCTTCTGAATGAATAATTGACAGAAAGATTGTTTGACTCTTGGTCTCTCTTTTTGTACTCCAAATAGAAATGGAAACCCCGGAGAATGAGGAGAATGTTACACAAGAGAGACAGTGCAAAATTGACATGGAATCCAAAAAGTCTTTTCTTTGACCTGGTCACTCTCAACTCCCTCTTCTTCACATTCAAGTAGAAAGGAAGGTTGCATGTCCATAAATTGCAATGTAAAAGGAATTTGAGAGTTGAGAGAGAATTTTCGGAAATCATTTTTCCCCTTGTTTCTTTACTGAGATTTTGACAGTGAATGAATGTAATGGCGGATGAATTTGTTTTCTTACATGCAGAGCAATGCATTGGAATGGATGTAACTTTGCTATCCATTCTTTTACGTCCAAAGCCAACATGTTTGAATAATTAAATGCCAATTTTGGACAGAAAGGCGGATATTTCTAAGGAGCTTTTTTAGGTTTGAAATTTTTTAAAAGGATTTAAAACCTTGGGTTTAATACTATATACTATATAGAAAGCTATGGAATTTCTTTTCAACTCGAAAGAAGAATAAGAGTACTTTGCCAATTTTGTATTGAACTTTGGTTGAATACCCGGTTTGCTGGCTGACTGAATGAAAATATCATAATTTTACTTTGATTTGTTAATGAGAGTATTGAAAGTATGAATTTTGTATTTCAGAAACGATAATATGGATTATGTTGCTTTTGTTACTGGTCGGGATGCCTGGAATTCTGGATGGATGAAATTGGAGTGGGTTGGAATTTAGAAAGATGAGGAAGTGTTTTTGTACGGAGCTACTCCGGTGGAGTATGAGTAAAATGAATGGACGGACAATTTGAGAACCAAAAATAATGACATGGGTTCATTTCAATGTCAAGTTTGACTCCAACTGTTCGAGTCTAAATTGCGCATTTCATTGTATTTCAGCTGACAAAATAATGTGAAGAATTGTGCAAAAAATAAATTTTAAAAAATGAGTAACAAGAGCTCTAGCAGTAAATGTGATGAGTCCTCCGTGGATTTCATGCGAGCCATTATGTATTACACTTAAATAGCCCATACCGTGATTTTAAATGGTATTATTGTGCTCTCCAAAAGTATTCAAATATGAATTGTAAGAATGTTGTGTGTGTGTGTGTGTGTGACAGTAGAATCCCTCTGAGTCTTCAATGTTGTTGTCGTTGTCCAGTATTAGCAGTCGAAAGCATGAGTCATGCTGTATGATCATGGAAAGTACTACTTTGATGCAATTTCATGGTACTCTAATTAAATGGATATCATTAATGTTAAAACAAAGAAAAACGCCGAACGATTTTTTGGAAGGCGTAAAAACGCCCCTTATTGAGACCACGAGGTTTAGCGAGGGAAGATTTGAATCTCACTTCGAGAAGGAGTTTCAATGTTAACGTCCTACCAATTGTTTTCCATTCTCATTTTTCCTTTGTATTTATTTATTTCAAGTAAACAAGTTCAAGTAACTTGTTCGCACAGAGTGTGTGTCACTTTGTCTTCCACTCTCAATTAAGGACGACAGCTAAAAGAAGAGCATCATCTTCTTACATTGAACAACTTTCAATTTAAATATTTTTCAAATTGATGGACAAGCTAATTGTCCAGCGGAATTGGTAAGTACAATGTTCCGTCAATTCATTATAGAATGCACATGGTATTTGTCAATTCCCAATTAAATATTTCAAAGAGAAGCAGACACACTTGTACGACCGGATATTTGTGTGTGTGCCCACAATGTTTTTTTTAAGGCATAGTACAATGAGGAGATTTTTTAAAAATGAAATTCATTGCCTCATCTGTTTTTGTAACTTTTGTTCTGTTTTTTATTCCTAAGCTGTCCTTCGACTTTATTTACGTGATAACTAATTTAACATTACTTAAAAGGATTTAGTCTGTAGTTATTCATTATTATTCATCAATCAAAAATTTTGATTCAAAATAATTGTCATTACATTTGACCAAATGTCTTTTTTAAAATGATTTACTACTATTAATACACGATAACTGAGTTTCCTCTCCCTTTTTTAAAAAATTTACAGGTCTACCCAAAATGTCCAACTGGAATACTCAGAACCGGAAGTGATTGACTTGGAATCTGACGATGACTCATCATCCTCATTATGTAGTAGTAATGCAAGTACAGAGTTTGATGAAATGGAATTTGACACTTTCAACCATAAATCCCCTCAGAGAAAAGATGATACTTTATGTGACCAAGACTTTGACACACACACACTACCACCACCACCAACAATGACAACGCAGGATGACCAAGAACAACAAAACCTTGCATCAAAATCTCCCAATAAATCTACAACAAATTCAATTTGTAGCCCTACTAAAACAACAACCACAATTTCTCCATCATCTTCTCCAGTTCATGATGATGATGACGATGATGATGTCACACAAGTCCCTGCCGTCTCCGATCATAATTATAATGTCCCCATAGACCATGATAATACAAATAATTTACAACCTCCTTCTCCTCCTCCTCTCGAGATTTTAAAAGTAGTCAACAATGTCAAAAATAAAAAATTGAAGAAGATGGTCCGGCAACCTCAGAAACCGAAGAGAGCGTACACAAAATTCCAGAGTCATGTCTATCGAGGTGGGATGGAAAGGACTGCTCTCCTCTATACTAATTGGAGTGTGAAAAAGAAATTCGGATTGACCTCTCTAAATAAACCCTCTGCCTCCCTTACTCAACCAACTCCACCACCCACAGTAGCAATTGAACAAAATGATCAACCTGACCTCACCCAGCCTGACGACCCGGAAGCTGACACAATCTTTTCATCATCAAATCATGAGGTTGTCAATGAAAAAATTGATCTCATTTCCACTCCATCGTCTCCCAATCAATTGGCCAACTCTCCACCCTCAAATGACATTGTCAACTCAACACCTTCACCTAATGTGACCTTTACCCTCGCTACTGATATGACGGATTATTCCGATTTTAGTTTGGATCAAAATGAGTTGGAAGAACAATCGAATTGTGTACACGACTCACAGTCTTTGTTCCAATCAAATTTTTATGACGACACACTGGACGATGAGGAGGTGGAGGTGGAAGATGAGGAGAGAGAGATCAGAAAGTTTCCAAAAGGCCTCAATTTCTCAGATGCTATTAAACAAGCTTTGTATTCATACATAAAAAGGACTATCAAGGCTAGTGCTGGTGGGTCAATACGAAGAGAGATTTCTCAACCAGCTGAGATTATTGAATCAAAATATGAACCTAGGAGGATTATTAATGTCCAGTCAAATTCCCTCCCTTTCGATAGCAAGCTATGGATTCGAGATAGCATTTCTAAAAAGATTAATCCTTTCAGTGGACAAACTGAGGATTCAATGTGGTCACCTGGAAAAGGAGGAGGATTTAAATACACAGTGAGTTTATTCAATGGATTTATTCGTAGATTCATTATCAGTACACATTTGTGTCTTGTATATTCTCATGACAGTTTCTCCTTTTGACACGAGTCGGATAATAGCATAAATATATTTATTCAAAATTATTTTTTAAAAAAATTGAATTGTAGGTCGGAAATGGAGTTGGGACTGCCAAAGAGTCTTGCCATTCAGCTACAAGCGAGGAAGGAGGACAGCCGACTGTATCCAGATGTGGTCGGAGATTAGTAAAACCAGCAAAGATGAATCTGTAGAAATTATCCTCTTCCCATCCATCCTGTCACAATATTACTGTGTTATTCACAACAACAAACTAGATATTACTTTGATATGATTATTATAGTTTGTGTGTGTGTGATTCAACTCCTACTTTCTCCAAAAATGATTGTGAAAATGAGAATGATATTTTAACATTAGGTTAAATGGAGAAAGTCTGAAGAGAAGGAATTTTCACCTGCATTCACGTGACATGATGAAAGTTTTGGAGATCCTTCTTTTATTTTGCATTGTGGATTACATACGAAAATTTTGCTTAAGACTGAAAGTTGAGTTTCTGATAGAATCATGTGTTTCAACTTTTAAAAATTTAATACAAATTATTTTTTATCTGACTATGTCAATTAAATATGTAATAATATTCACTTAAAAACATTGTTGTATTTTTGTATTAGAAGAAAAACGTAACTACTCCTACCGGGTCACAAATTCAATTTGTAGGTCAGAGTGCCATTTAATTTTATGATTTTCATTAAAATTAGGGAATGAGTTTCAAAATGTTTACATAAAACTCAAAAGATTCTCTGCATAGAGTCTAATCATTGGGATAGCCGCGTCGTGAATCAAACTACACAAAAATTTTTGACCGCCAAGATTTCCAAATATCCGAATAGCTTCTCTATCTTCCACTACAAAATTACGGAGTGCTCTCAAAATTAAACACATTGCTGCTGGATTGTCAAAATTTTGTTGTAGAATCAAAATAGTGGTTAAAAACTGGGAAGTGGTGTCCCCCCTCTCTTTCCTATTCCTTCCCTTTCGACTTCGACCTTCTTTGGATGTAATGATGAAGGAATAATTGAGCAGGAGTCGAGCAACTGCTATTTCATGGTCCTTGTCTTTGATGTACTTTTCGATGGCACACAAAAAGTCTGGTAAAAGTTTTAGATGGATCGAGTTTCTCCCAAACTCCTTGTCGACTGGAGAGACCAGTTCTGTGTCATGATTCCCAAGGAGTACAAAATTGAAGAAAGAACATTCGGAGGAATGAGGGAGGAAGAGTAAGTCTTGGAATAAATTGTCAATGTGAGAGTGGAGTCCAGCCGACCGGATTTGGTCCAAGTCTTTCTCGTCCAAAGTGAAAGTTGTGATCATGTCAAGGAGAAGAGGGGACAAAGAAGATTTCAAATCTTCCACGGATGGCTCTTCAAATTCTTCTGCTGTATCTAAATAACAACAAAAATGTACGAAACAGTATTAGCAAATTGGAGTGAATTTTTTATAAATCTGGGATATCACAATAATTGATAATGTCAATTTGACATGCAGGAAAATTCCTGGAGATCTCGTGTCACTCCATTTCAATATAGTTATTAGAAAGAAAGTCAACCAACTTGAATTCAAATTGACTTCTATCGTCCACGACTCATTCTTGTCATTTTGAACTTCCGAGTCCTTCCAGTCATTTTCGTTCGACTCAAAATTTTCAATTTCATGGACACTACTCTGTTCGGTCATCCCAGTTTTAATCACGTCTCCTGGACCAGTCTTCATCGACAACGACAACGTTTGACTGTTTGTTGAGTCCTCCTCCGTCAGTCGATTTGACTTTGA